>JARFTM010000061.1:0-176961 GCA_030278935.1 Trichoderma polysporum | reverse complement strand
ATACAAATTTGGTGTGGAATAGAGCTAGTGGAGGTATGTTCCGATTTTTGTGGTGTTTCAGGGATTTTGTGGCCAACTAGAAGGCTATCGCCTTCTAGTTGGTATCTGAAAGTGGGACCAACGGGTACAAAGTATGTGGTACAGTAGCTGCTCGGCATCGCGGCGCTGCCGGAACCGGGCTGGCGAGGCGCTGGAAAGCTGTTGGAGCGGCGCTATTTGCCCGCTACGGGGGTCTGTATTAATTGAATGGCCTCCTCCGTGCAGGCATCTCCAGCTCACTAGCCGACGTAATCCACCCGATCTCACATCTCACTTCCACTTCCAAGAAGATTGTTGCCGCGCCCGGAATTGCAGAAGACCGGATTCCTACATAAGGACCACCCGCGCGCCCATCTTTGCCCTGGATCCGTCTTTGTCTCTTCTTGATCCGGCGGATCCCCGCATTGTTTCACGGCTTACACGCGAGATAAGACCTTGAATCTCCACTTCGCCTCGTATCGCAATGCCTTCGCAGCAGCATCACCACCATTCGGGCCAGCGGGCCAGCAGACACAGATCGACGCTGTCGCTGCAAAAGACGGAAATTAAAATCCATGTCTATGATCTTCTTCCTGTAAGCGGCCCCTTGAAGAGCTGAGCTTTTTCGCGCCCGGTGTTTGTGCTACAGCTGCTGTTGCGCAACTCCTTATGAAGCGCTTTGTTTGCTAACGCTGACTTTGTCGTCAATAGCCAGGAAGAGTCGCATCCGTCCTGTGGACAGTCGGGGCGTCTCTGCTTCACTCAGGTGTCGTCATCAACGGTCGAGAATACGCGTATGGTGGACACGATAAGCGCGGAGTCACCGGAGTGTACTGGACGAAGCCGCGGATTGAACCCCCTGGTGGTACCTTCAAGCTCGAGATTCTTCACGGCTTCACCTTGGCCACGTCAGAAGAAATCGATGCCACTCTGAGGAAAGCGTCAGAAGAATTTCTAGGAACCTCGTATAATCTCCTGACAAAGAATTGCAACCACTTTACGTCGTATCTCTGCAAGAAGCTGACGGGAGATGCGGGCCCGGGATGGCTGAATCGCGCAGCGAGCATCGGAGTTGCGCTGCCTTGCGTCGTGCCGAGAGATTGGATTGAGCCTCCGGAGTACATCAGCGCTGATGGCGAGCTTATGGATGATGACGACGAGCATGCGGATGAGGGGTCGCGCATGCTGGGGCAGCAGAGGCCGCATCTGCTTTCAGAACGTGATGACGAAGACGAATGGAGTAGCGAAGACGAGCGGCGTAGAGGAGGAAGCGGCAAAGGAAAACAAATCCTTCGGGACACGTCTGGCAGACAGCTCCCGGCCGCAGAGAGAGCTATTCGGTCGTGATCACGGCCAAGCTCGCAGCTTGTCGTTTCTAGTCTTTTTTCCCTTCATCTTCTTCTTTCGTTTCAGTGCTATGGATGGGCAGATAAGATTGGCGTTCTTGGCTGAGTTATGACGTTCAAAGATCGGATTGGTACGATACCATTATTTCACTCATGGAGGGGCTAGGAGTTCATGTCACAGGCTTGATGTCTTCACGGATTGCGCTTTGTAGCCTGATTTGGGTGGTTTGTTTCTGTCTTTTTTTTTTCCTTCTCTGGTATAGGTTGTACAAGATATGGTACATTCGGCTGTATATCATCACACATAGCTGACGCAACCGAGCATTTACAAACGTCTGGGCTTCTCGCTCCTTGTTCCTGCGAACTTGATTCTTGTTGAATCCGCAACCCGCACAATCTTGTCCCGCAACACCTTGCCTTCTGGGCTCATCAGAACCTTGACGGCAGCCTCTCTGCCCTGGCCAAATCCTCGTAGAACTAATTCGAGACGCTGGATCTTCATGGGCCAGCCTGTGTGAATCAATCGCTCCAAAACGTATTTTGTAAGAGAGTAGGCCGAGTCGAAAGTGCCCCGCCGTGATTTCCTGAAACCAATGTTGCCGCATGACATGGAGATGATGGGCTCCCGATTGGGCTTCGTGCAGGTGATGTGCGTGTTGTGCTTGTGAGCGTAGATGTGGAAATGGAATGGCTCCAGCTCATCTTCCTTTTTCTGTGCTGCCAGTGAAGGTGCGCCTGATAGGACGCTGGTATCGATGTTGGACTTGTTGAGCGCCTGGAAGACCATGCTCTGGGAGAGGCTGGCCATGGAGTTGGGCTGTGTAGATCGGCCACTGGCCCCCAATGCAGTGCCGTAGATGCTTTCGAGAAGGGATTCCGTTCGAGGCTTCGGAGGCACCGTCTTGGGCGGGTCTGACTTTGCATCTTTTGAATCCTCCCATCGTGCGCTTGTCTGAGACAGAAACCTGCCGTTCTGGATGCCGCTTCTTGATGTTATGTTTCGCGATATCCAGGCGAGCGGTCGCGCCGCAAGGCAACTCCTCAATGGCTGGCTCATCGTGTCTGTGCCTCTCTTCTTCTTGTTGCGGACTGGACGCTCGTCAGCTCGAGATCAAAAAGAGGCCCTTGAATTTTCCCACACCATTCGGAATGGCCGCCCGCCATAGTGGCGGCAAAGTGGGATTTTGCCGGCATTCTACCGGCTGTCCGCCTGCCTTCCGCCGCCAGCCGACATCGCGAAACCAAAATTTCATTCGCACATGAGCCAAATCCTTTTGTCTCCCATCTCCTCCGCCGCTCTGTCCAAGGGCTGCAGCCACCTGCAGACTTTTTTTTTTCTTGTTTGTGCTTTTGTTAATTCAAGATGAACTCCCTCGTCCGCAGCGCTGCCAATTCGGAAAATGCTCTCTCGAGGGCATCAATTCGTTTTGCCCCCGCCTATGGCCGATGTCCCGCCGCATATGCTCGGCTAGTTTCTCAGCTTGCGCAGAAGCCCGTCCGAAATGCTGCGAGCCTTGAGCGCGCGGCGCTTCCTGCTGCGCTGTCGACACCTCTGAGATCCAGCTTTCTTCCTGCCGACTTACGAATTCCTTCAGCAGCCTCACAATCTCGGTTCTTACATGTAAGCGGCCGGAGACTGCAGGAGGAGAAGCCGAAGACCGAGGCAAAGCCTGCCGAGGACAAACCCGCCGAGGAGGCTGAACCAAAGGTCAAATCTGAGGAAGACCCGGCTAAGGACTCAGAGGAGAAGGCCGAGGGAAAAGAGGAGGGTAAGGCTGAGGGCGAAGAGGGCAAAGAAAAGAAAGAGGATTTGCCTCCACCTCCGCCACATGGTGACAAGACACCCTGGCAAGTGTTCATGGAGACCATGAACACTGAGCTTAAGAAGTCCCAGGAGTGGAATGAGTCAACCAAGCAGATTGCTGCGTCTGCAAACCAGTTTACCGAGAGCGAATCCGTTCGACGAGCTCGAGAGGCTTACGAGAAGTCTACCAGCGCCATTTCCTCAACAACAACCAAGGCAGTGAAATCCACAGCTACCGTCATTGGAAAGGGCGCAGCATGGACCTGGGACACCTCTGCCATGAAGGGAGTGCGGAAAGCTGCCAACGTTACGGGAGATGCGCTCGACAAGGCGACAAAGCCTATTCGAGACACCGAGGCCTTTAAGAATGTGAAGGATGTCATTGACGATGGCAGCTCTTCCAGGTACGGCGGATGGGTTGAAAAAGAGGAGCGCAGAAAGAGGAGAGAGCAGTTGGAAAAGGAACGTGGCGAAGATGAAGTCTTCCAAGAAGATCCCAAGTAAGTTTATCGCCCCCAACCGCGATAGCTAGTAGCCTAGTTCCTAACAATCTTGTCATTAGTGCGGGAACCAACGTTACTTTGCACAAGGATGCAGCCTGGAAGGAAGCCTGGAGAGATTTCCGAGACAGCAACAAATTTGTGCAAGGAGTCTTTAGCATGAAGGGCAAATACGAGGAGTCAGAAAATCCTCTCATCTCGACTGCTCGAAGCATCACCGACACCATTGGCGGATTCTTTGCCGAGAACGAGACGGCCATGGTCATCAAGAAGTTCCGTTCGATGGACCCGAGCTTCCAGACCGAGCCATTCCTGCAGGAGCTGCGCGAGTACATTCTCCCCGAGGTGCTGGACGCCTACGTCAAGGGAGACACAGAGACGCTGAAGATGTGGCTCTCAGCTGCGCAGTTTTCAGTTTACGAGGCACTCACCAAGCAATATCTCCAAGCAGGCATGAAATCAGATGGTCGTATCCTGGATATCAGGAACGTCGACATCCTGAGGGCCCGTATGCTGGATCCTGGTGAGATTCCAGTCTTCATCATTACGTGCCGAACCCAGGAGGTCCACGTTTACCGCAACGCCAAGAGCAATGAGCTGGCGGCCGGTATGGAAGATAAAGTGCAACAGGTGACATATGCCATTGGTATCACCAGAGTTCCAGAAGACGTTAACAACCCAGAGACGAGGGGTTGGCGTCTGATTGAGATGCAGAAGAGCGGAAGAGACTGGGTTTGAGAGAAGAAAAGAAAGAGAAGAAAAGAACAAAAGAAGCATGGCTTGTACTCGTTTCTGTATGATTCACGGCGTCCGGGAGCATGGGAGTGAGACTTGGCGGGGAGCCTTGCTGATCTGTGTTAATATGTATATTATGTCATCAAATCATGTGGAGGATATGTATATCCAAGGGACAAACGCGATCCAAAAAAGCCTGGGAGAAAAAAAGGATATGGGGGCATGGGGAAAAGCATGCCATGATATAAACACCGCTCTACTTGCCTCTGAATGAGGCGTTTTTGTGTGTACGATGATGATCTGATGGGGAAGAGGCCGAGAGGTTGGGATATAGACATATAGACATAATCACCAAACGGACTAAGGCCATTGAAGGCAATTGGAAACATGATAATCTCTATTTGAAGCTATTCTTGGTCATCCAATCTAGTGCTAATAAGTGTAAAATGCAAAGAGTCGAGCTGTTTAGATGGATATAGTCTCTACTCATCTTTTCCCTCTTCAACATCATCAATCTCAATCTCCTCTTCCTTCAACATGGCCCTCACGTCCACCAGCGCCTTTCCCAACAGATTGAGTCCCCATCTCTTCCTATTCGCATCTGCATCCGCCGCCTTAAACCCAACTCCCCAAATGGCATCAAACGGACTCGCCTCCACAAGCTCCCTCTCCCTCGTCCCCAACAGAGTCTCCCTTAGTGAACCCCCAACAAGCGGTATGCCGCCCGAGGAACCAAGACAAAACCCCTCTTCTGTCACGGCATTGGTGAATTTGAGATAGTTGCCACGCCGGACAACGGCTTCGCGGTTGGCATTCCATGTCGCCTCGGAGAAGTTGGCGACTTGACGGCCGAGAGCCTTGATTTTGCGAGGGTGAAGGCCTGGTTTGAGGATTTTGGCGGCAGTGGCGTGGTCATTGAAGAGGATTGCTTTTTGATACATCATATAACTGGTGAATTTTTGCTAATATTAGTTTTCAGTGTTGTTGGGGGGGTTAAAGGGTGATAGACAATGGGGGAGACTTTACTGCTCTGCAGTCGCGTAGACGAGCTCTGGGTTTTTATCGTCCTTAAATGGGCAATAGTACCATTGTGAGAGCCATCCGGTATTATGATCTGTTTCTCTCCAGAAATAGACTGGCTGAGACTGGATGGACGATTCTGACATTATGGACGGTAATGCTTTCTGCCTGGAATGTCGTGTAAGACAGGGTTGTTGGCTGATTGAATAGAGCAAAATGCGATTCTTCATAGAGATTTCGAATCCTACTTATGATTCTTCATCAAATATATATACTTGTATTTTATTTTATGCTAGCTTAAATTTTTTTTTAATATTACTGGTTTGGTTACTTGAGTCGCTCAATGCGCGCTTCATTGTGGCTTTGCCCGTGCCCAATGACTTTCCCCAGATTTAGCCTCACTGACTCACCGGCGAAGCAGCTGAGCTTGCCCTTGCAGTCACAGTTAGCTGTGGCGCGCATTCACTGCAGCAAGAATATGGATTAGCTTTTGTAGTGTGAAAAGGGCCATTTTGCGTTATTCTGGTTTTATTACTCATAATGGCGGTGACGATGTGTTTGATTGGTGTTGAGGGCTATATATCGTTAACGCATGTCCATGGGCCGGATGACTCTGTAGATGTGCACGTTTCAATTCAACAACGCAAGGGGTGAATATATTATCCCAAAATTACAGAACTATAATTATGGCATCGTCATCGTGCATTCTGTATCGTGCCATCTGTACCTAATCTAATTATCTTTTATTCAAGTTATAGGTTCGTAGAATCCACTTCGTCATAGCTGCTAAGCTCCCGGGTGGCTTATATGAATCGGACCGCAGATTGAGCAATGGGAAACTCAGCAGCTATATCTGTCTCGTAAAATTGTACAAAGTTTGACTATTGTATTATAATTCAAGGCTATTTAAAGGCAACCTCTCGCTCTACAACCATCAGCCACCGAGGGATATAATGAATTAACCTACTTAAAGCGAGAAACCTCCCACCACGGTTCCTTTGCAGCTCCCAACTTCTCTTTTTGTTTTTTGGCACTACCACGAATATAATAGTATCTGCATCACCATGGCTAGTTTCAATTTTGCTCCCGTCTTCAGCTTCCGCGAATTCTTGCAGAGGCGCCGTCGCGAGCGTAATACTTCTCCTCTAGACCAGCCTGTTCAGCCGAGCCAGCCATTGTTGAATCAAGAGCCCACTGCTTCCAAAGACGACGCATCGTTGAATCAAGAGATTATCGATTCCAAAGACGATAAATTGTTGGATCAAGAGATCGCCGATTCCAAAGACGACACATCGTTGAATCAAGAGACCACCGCTTCCAAAGACGACGCATTGTTGAATCAAGAGACCGCCGATTGCAAAGACAACGCATCATTGAATCAAGAGATCACCGCTTCCACAGATGACGCTCTTGGAAATGAAAATGATGGCGAATCTATCTTGACTATGCCACCCCCGTATAGCCAAGCTCCTGCAACCTCGGAAGATGCTGTTGTCTATAATGAATCGCTCTCTGGCATGCCATGTGTTTGTGGCATTCACCAAGGCTGTTGCCGCAAGCACAACTCGATACGGTCGCCGAATCGCAGTCTTCTTGAGCAACCAAGCATCATCCCCCGTGGCATTCCCAGACCATCAGCCCTTACGCTTGCGCCTATACATTCCGCCATGCGCTACCATCTCTCGTTGGATAACCTAAATTGCATCCGTCGCAAACTCAGCCCTGGCGTCACTAGGAAGTTTATTAATAGATTATCCTGCGAAGATTCCGCTACCTCGGAAAAAGATACTAGTTATGACTGGTCTAGTGAGATATATTTCCGTGGAGGCACCTTTCTACAGAGACAGGAAATCAGCTGCTATCTGAGCAAAGTACGTGAAAGCCTGCCCGCATCAAAGTCTAAGCATCTCTAAGCCGGAATTTACGATTAAATATGGTATGCTTGAGGTACAGGCATGGGTAACCAACCACCCGCCCCGCTGTGCATCCCATGGAAGGGAGAAATGGAGCAATTTTCAAGGGCCGTATGCCTAGATGACTGTTTGCAACATATGTCACTCAGATGCGGAGTGTACTTTAGAGTTAGAAAATAACAATTTTCTTATACGTACTTGCTATAGAGATCTTGGCCCGGGAAAAGATCCAAGTCATCCTAAATGGCTTGCTTTGCTTACGGGGGATGGCAGCCCTCATCGACAAGAGTACGGGCTTGAGCTGTACGCACACGTTTGGCGTACAGCTATGATCTTGGGGCGAGGGCATCTTCATCAGGTCACTCACCGAACACCGAAAGGATTGTTTCGTATAAATTCTTTACGATACTGAAGGAATAGGTATAAATTGGGCAATAAGTCTTGTTCAATTAACGTACTTGCATCATTGCCAGTGAAAACCACACGTATCTTTCCTCCTCCACTCTTTTCTGTCTTTCCATTCTGCCATATTTTTAATCAGTGATATCCGTGTCCATTCCCCCTTCTGCCCGCCATCTAACAGTGCTATTTGAGATGTCACCATCCTCTAAGGAATACCCCCCGCTCTCTCCATCTCGTCGACAGATGTTGCTAATATATCTCTCTGTAAAAACCCCTTTGTAAACTCTGCATGTATTTCTTCTTCATCACGGTCATACAAAGTCCAATTGTCCATCGATACTTTCAAGCGCCCTTGTATCCACTGCCGGGCCACAGGACTACGTTTGAAGGCCTCCTTTTCCCTTGCCTTTAGAGCCACTACCAGTAGCAAGCGACACAGATTTGACGGACATTTTTCTTCTATTGTAGGGGTGCAACATGAAATCTGAACCATCTCCAGTAGGGGCTGTCCTGCAAACAACCGTGTAAATTGTCTGACCATTGGCGACCAAGATCCTTGGATTATTTCTGAGTAGGGTTTGCCGAGTGACTCCCACATTCGATAAGTAAATCACTTCCCGTTACCAAACGATGTCTTCCAGGTATTGGTTTATATGTCTGGCACTATCGCGACTTGGTGCCCAAGGCCCAATTGCGAATAAGTCATGAGACGTCCCCCTGGTTAATAATGGCGAGCGAGCAGATTCCATGATGTTTGTTCAATGCAGCTAATGGTTTGGCTGGCAATTGTCGAAGAAGGATGAAGCGAGAAGAAGAGGATATTTGATGAGTTGATAGTCCAATGATTGTAAATACTGGCGAGGGCTTTGATGATAGTCGTCTTTACGCCTGCGTTTGACTTATAGCAAGGCGATGGAGCTGCTTTAGCTTCGGCTTTGATGATGCCTACTAGACCTGAACGGGTACGCTGTAAATGATTGAAGCGTCTGACCCACAGTCTCCGTGGTTCAGGCCCCAGCCAGACACGTGCTCTGGCTGGGGTTGACGACTTAGCCCTTAGGGGCCGCGCCAGGGGGCCTTCATCTTCTCTTCTTTCTTCTTCTGGGGCTTCTGCTGCTGCTGCTGGGCCGAAGCCTCAGCCGGGGTAGGAGGAGGAGGGGTGGGGTGGAGAGAGGCGGAAGGGGGAGGAACCGCCAGGATCGTCAGGATCGGAGTCAGAGTCAGAGCCGGAGCCGGAGCCGGAGATGGAGGAGGGGCCCGGGGGCCCGGGGCGCGGCGAGCACGCACGCGGCGGCGCTGATCGCGGGAAACCGAACGGAGGAGGATAATTGTGGCTTTCTTGCCGTTCTTCCCAGCCTTTCCCTCGTCGCCCTTTTCCCCCTTTTCCCCCTTTTCCCCCCTATCTCCCTTATCCCCATTTTGCCCATTGTGCCCATTGTGCCCATTGTCCCCCTTATCCCCCTTTTCACCCTTCTCACCCGGAGGGCCGGGGATGGGCTTTGGGCCGCAGCCCAACACTACAGTCCAAACCCACCACGCTCCCTTCCCCAGGATTTGGAGGGTGGCGAAATAGGCCATAATGTTACAGGCCACCTCGTAGTGCCAGTGGATTCGGCCTTCTTCTTTGGCGGCGGCGGCGGTGGGTTCTGGGTCTCTGGCCTGGGCCAGCAGTATCATCGCCATCACCATCACTATCACCATCGTCGTCGTCGTCGTCATTTTTGTTGTCATCATCATTGTCGTCATTATCATCATCATCACTGTCGTCATCGTCATCGTCATCGTCATCATCATCATCATCATCGTCGTCGTCGTCGTTGCTGTTGCTGTTGCTGTTGCTGTTGGAGATGGAGCTGGAGCTGGAGCTGGAGCTTGGGCTGGAACAGGAACAAGGACAGGAACTGGTGTTGAGGAGAGTATGAATCATTTTCTGAAGATGGCTGTTCATGAATGTCAATAATTTGGTTCTTGGCCGAAAGGCAAGAGCAATGAGCCCAGGTAGTGATCGTAAGGAAGTAGCAGATGGACACCATTGTTTATGGAAGGTACAACCTCGTCCTGAACCAGCCGCGTTACAAACAGTCAATTTCTCAAAATACCAGGGATAAGAAACTACAAATGTACGACTGCTTCTACATTTCAAATTTCAAGCCAATGGATCGATCTACGAAAAAGAAAAGCGTGCCAACGTCAGCAACAGGATGCCAGCATTGTTCATCCGCTCGTAAGGGAATTGTCATCAAGCATCCCGAGTTGGCTATCAGATGCGGTTAATTAAATACGGAATTCTAGAAACAAGATACAAATAGCAAATAAGAGATGGTATTGCTGCATGTACTTTTAAAACTAGCAGAAAGTAGCAGGAAGTATCAGGAAGTAGAGGAAGGCCGCGGAGATGTAGAAAGTAGCAGGAAAAGCGTGTCGTAGCTAAAATAGAAATACCATGAGCGTTCAATTGCTATGCCAGGTTCTGGATAGCCGCTCCTCAAAGAATATATAACATTGAGCCTGAAGCGCAAAAGGTTGGATGCAGACTACGTGGGAAATCCGCGCTGAACCCCTGAATATCGTGGCTCGTCCCATCTAATTCTTATACCTGCACTCCATCTTCGTTGGTCTTAAACATGCCTTGCCAGAAAACATCTGAAGTTGATGACTATCTGTTCCATGCCCTCGACATACGATGATCGTTATTCGAGCGACTTTATGGCAAAGTCCAGGAACCCTTTGTCGTCTCCTCCGTTGACCATCGCCCGCCACTTGATGCGCTTGAAACGACACACTATATTGCAGTGTTCAATGCACGGCTTGTGTCCGTCCCACAGGCGGTCGCAGGACTTACCACACCGTAGTTCGCACTCGGGATATGATCTAAGCAGTTTGGTCCTCTGCCCGTCGTACTCGGCCTGCTTCTTGAGCGACTCGTCTGGCGCCGGCAGCGGCCGATACTCGCTGTATCCGCAACGGGGACCAGATTATACACCCTGCTGAAGTACTTGGCCATCAAGGAACTGCCTTCGAATTTCAGATAGGTTCCCAGCACGTACCATGAGCTGCACGAGAACGAAAGCGGCTTCTCATTCAGGTCCTTGCGCTATCTGGGCTCGAAGGTCGCCGCAAATTTGTTGTTGCTCAGCCGCTCTACGGGCGGACAGTCAACGCTAATAGTCCCAAAGGGGAACTTACATATGTTCTCTCCTCTACTATCACTCCGCGCAGCCCAAATTTTCGCTCAGCAGTCCAGAGAAAAGCTCGCCTACGCGGCGTTCTCATAGACGCGGAACAGGTTCACAATATGGCACATGGCAGGTCTGTCGACTACGACTCTCGCCCTGTTGACACTGGGATGGATCGCCTTAGGTAGCAGCCTCCAAGCCAGCATTTCCATGCCCGGGCGAGTGTTGAGCATGCATAGGAGCTGCACCCACTTACACCTACCATGTGGTTTGAGCGGCCTTTCGCGATAGTCGGCTTTGCGGACCGCTTACACCAAACACCCGAGAACGGCCGGCCGACCAGTTCGACGAGCGCCGAGGCAAACGTCACGGTGGACTGGCCATACAACGTGCGACTCGGCATGCTACTTCCATCGCCCTCTTCTGCCATGAAGGATAGTGGTGAGCTCCACGGATTCGAAATGATGGCGGTTTGTCACGCAAGGCTGGCAATGGTTCTCTGGGATTGCGACTTGCAGCCCCTACCTCATGGAGGTCTTCGTCAAGACCGCCAGTAAATGGAGGATCTGTTGCGTGCTGCTAATCCAGCTTACGGGAAGATATAGTATTTAGCGTGGACGTGTATTAAAATTGACGTAATGACCTGCATCGCCTTTAATTCCATGCGCTACCTGTTAGGTATGTGATGAGATAGTTTTCTCCCAGTCGACAGACAGCCTTGGCAAATATGACTCTCAGAAAATCCCATCCGCCACCCGCGCAGGGCTTCTCCCCACGCTCATAAAGCCGCCACTGTAAGCAAGTGAACGAGAGGAACTTAGTATTGCTTAAATAGGTGCTTTTGTTATAGCTCCTCTTCTTGCGGTATTACCCCACATCACTCCTACCAATTTATTTTGTTAGACTGGAAAAAGATGTAGCGAGCCGGCGTAAGTGTCGTATGCTAACTAGAACTCTAGCTGACATTGCCTGCGGCTGTGTTGCTAGTATTTAGTACGGTATAGACTCACTAATGTATTAAAACTAACATAATGCAAGGACATGTCTTAATAACTTGTGATTAAATAAATTACTCCAGCGCTAACAACCAATAATGTGATTCTAGTTGAGGACCGGCTCTCGAACCATCAGGTAAGACGTGGCCGTAATAGGGGAACCCCATTTTGACAAGTCCACATCGATTCTGTCAACCTCCTTGAACCCAAACTTTTCATACAGCAGTCGTCCTTCTTCAGAAGACTCAAGGTATGAAACGAGGCCAAGTCTGTCGGCCTCTGCAGTTCCCCATTTCAGACACATGCTTCCGGCGCCCCGCTTTTGGTGATCAGGGTCTGTGTGGAGGAGTTTGAGATCTACGAGTGTCAGCCATCATCGCATATCGCATTATCCCAAGAATACAAGAAACGACTTACGAATATGCGGCTTTCCTTCAAATCTGGCCCACCATCTTTTATCCATCTCTCCGAAGAAGGCATTACACGCCTCCACATTCGTTCCAGCACCCCAGGAGCGTTCGGGCAGGCTTGGTCTAAGTTCCCCAGACCAGATGAACCATAGAGTAAATGCAATCATGCCATCTTCACCCTTTGCCTCCAGGTCAGTGTCGACCACCTTCATCCACTGACAAGCTGGCTCTGCATTTTTCCTCGCTACCATAATAGCAATACGGTCCTCAACGCTCAGGCCCGCGCCCGGGAAGAAGACAGCGGAAGACTTGTTGTTGGCATAGGCTCGTCTTTCAATGGCAGAGGAGCGAAGCAAATCGGCTTCTGTAGCCGGAACGATTTTGAGAGGCATAATGGGCGGGCTATATGCTCTAGATGCAGGCGGTGATGATGGAAGCAAAAAAATGGATATTGCCAAGTTACCAAGTAGAACAGGTCTTAGAACAGGTCTTTATATACAATCGCGAGCATTCTCACCAACTGTCTTGTATAGAAGCCCGTAGAAGTTGCAAAGTAGTCTACTCCGAGGACCCTTTGTGTTTCGGCGAGCCACTTCGGGAAAGACGTCAGGCCCCGCGGCGGCAGACCCGCACAGAAAACCCATCTTGACGGGAAACTATCCAACTCCGGGACAAAACTGACTCCTCCTGGAACCATCAAAGCACATGATTGGTGGAAATGCTCACATATCACTTGAACTGGTTGTCAAAGTACTCCGTAGCGTGCGGCGTGCCCAATATGGTTAATGGAGGAAAAGATAAGCTCAAATAGCATGCAGTTCGTCTTGAGATTGCCCGCGATACATGTGGAGTTACTAAAGCGGCTACGCCGAAAATGCCGGAGTTGAAGCCGCGCTCTGAGAGCCGAAGCCGTTGGGAGTCAGCCGCCACTAGCAAGGGAAATAGTCCCAAACTGGAAACGAATTCGTTCGGAGTATTGCCGCGCAACTCAATGAGATTCATTGTTTATTGTGGACATGCCGCGTATTGGTAGGGCTGCATTGTGGAGAGATTTACAAATGTGAGCAGTAGAGTTGCTTATACAGAGTATGAAGTGGTACTTTCCGTGATACTGTTGAGACAAATAGAGCCATTAACTATAGTAGCGTGATGGAGAGTTTATATACACTGCTTACTCTTGTGTAAAATGTAGTTTGAGAAACTAATGACATTCATATACTATACTTTGGATGATACTCATTTTTTAAACTAGCCAAACCATTTACTCGTAGTTGCGACAAGAACAGTTCAAGACTCAACAAGGTGAAATCAACCCCGGTTACATGGGGTTAGTAAGCTAACCGAGTCAACTCCGTTTTCCACGGCAGACTTCCGTATCAAACGGATCATGTGACTCCGTTATTAACGGAAGGTATTCCGCCACTGGCCCCACGCCTGCGAAAACGGAACAGCGCCGCGGCCCGGATTTTCTAGACTCCAAAGTCCAAACGGCGCAAACCGACTTTTTTTCTCACCACATCTCGACGTCTCCTCGGACCCTCCTCCAGCTCCCGACCGCCCTCATTTTATGCCTCATTCATCCTCATCCATGGATCACGGACGCGACCCCTGCCCTTGGGTCATTCTCAATGACTTCGGCGGTGCCTTTGCCATGGGTGTACGTTGACAAAGCCTCTGGCCCTCTCCCCTCTAAACCCCCCCCACATTGAGAAATCATGACGGGCCTCATCGACGTCAGGCCGAGGAGAAAGTATAGCGAGCTGACCGATTGATCATCACTGTAGGCCATCGGCGGAACCATCTGGCACGGCATCAAGGGCTTCCGAAACTCTCCCTATGGCGAGCGCCGCATTGGTGCCATCACCGCCATCAAGATGCGGGCTCCCGTCCTAGGCGGCAACTTCGGCGTCTGGGGCGGTCTCTTCTCGACCTTTGACTGCACCGTCAAGGGCATTCGAAAGAAGGAGGATCCTTACAACGCTATCATGTAAGCGTCGAATCTTTCCCAAGTTTTGCGTTGCGAGATGTACGGGGAGACACAGTTCAGCTTGCTAAGACATGCCATTTTCATAGTGCGGGTTTCTTCACCGGCGGCTCCCTTGCCTTCCGTGGCGGTGTCAAGGCCGCTCGAAACAACGCCATCGGCTGCGCCGTTCTGCTGGCCGTCATTGAGGGAGTCGGTATCGCCTTTGGAAAGATGATGGCCGGATCAACCAAGCTGGAGATGCCACAGCCGCCTCCGAACTCAGAAGTCCAGGCTTTGTGAAGAAAGAGCGAAAAATGATTGCTCGAAATGAAACGACAAAATAAAAAATACCGAATCGATTTTATGCCTCTCAACTCTGCCTTTTATTTTAATTGTCTTTATTTCCGCCTTACTGGTCTTAGCTTTTTTCGACTTTCGACTTCAACGCACAACTATTTTATTTCTCTCTCTTGTTGACTCTGCGGCGCCAGAAATACTACAAGAATAGGAAATTACCCGAACACGAACAAGGAGAAGGAAACTTGGGGATGAACGAAACCCAAAAAAATGACGAGCAATATCTATGGATAATCTGCAAATCGCATCGCACTGGCGTTTTCCGTGAATTATAGATATGGGGGGAATATCAAGGGGCTCTCTGCCTGGGTCTGCGAAAAGAAAACGAGAACAGTTAAAATTCACGGATTGCTGGAATTCCGGAGAAATGGACCCTGTTACTGGGTCAAGGGGGAAACTTGGTGTTGGAGAATCATCACATGTACGAATATATAAAAAGAAAGCTGGCTTGGGCGAGACGAGACGAGACGAGACCATGCCGCCTGTGTATAAGTTGTACTTGGAAAGAAGGGGCCTGGTGGCGGGCCCGGATCACTCTCATCCAATATATAACAAAGATGAATGAATTAGGGAAAATCCTATCCCATATAGCTCACCCCATCGCATTCAACCTCTATGTGCCTTTAACTCACAACTCATCCGCAGACCCATTGGACCAAGCACTCATCACCGCCTTCCCCTCATCATCAATCCAAGCCCTCCACATCCCACCACAGTTATAATCCATCAGCACCTCCGATAGAGCACCCACCGCATTCCCATCTTCATCTCGTATCAACACACTCTCAATCCCAATCATCCCTCCCTCCCCTTCACCCGTGCGCGCCCACCGATCCTCCGCGCTCTTTTGCAGTTGGCCTCCCGGGCCGGCGACCTGCGACAGCGCCTGGCTGCTCGGAGCGGGTCTGTATCGCGCTATGGCGGCGACGGTGCGGACGGCGTTGATGCGCAGAAAGGAGTCGCCGTTGCCGGTTCCCGAAACGCCAATGGATCGGGTCGAAGTCGTTGACGCTAGACTACGGCGTTGACCTGCTGCTTCTTCTTCGTCTAAGTGGACTGGTGAGTACATCCAGGGGGTAGGGAAGCAATCCGCCAGCAACCCCTTCAACGGACCAGCAAAACTAATCCCAGGCTGCGCTCTCCTAACATCACCCGTGAGTTTCTCCCACGAAGCATCATCTTCTTCATCCCACTCCTCCGCCCAGAACCCAGCTCCTACGACGGGAGTGTCGCCAATACGCCCGGTGAGCTTGTTCGTCATCCCACCCGTACTCGTAGCAGCACATATAACGCCGTCCGCATCCAGCGCAACGGCACCGCACGTCCCCTGAGGGAGATACTCCTCTGCGTGCCATGTGCCGGAGCTAATTCCACTGTTCTCTTGCTCCAACGCACGAGCATGTTCGTCCCAGCGCTCCTGCGTGAAGAAGTAGCTAGGATGTACCAGTGTAAGACCATACTGCTCGGCAAGCTTCTCTGCCGTCTCGCCATGAAGCTGCGTATGTCCCTGCGCAGACGGCACATCGACATCCATGGCCGCCGCGTCCAGCAGAAGCGAAGGAGCAGATGCCGCAGGCGCAAGGTCGTCCTCTCCGTGCTCGAGCATCTTCCGCGCAAGCAGAATCGGGTTCCGTACCCGTCGGAGGCCCATGACGCCGACGCCGCGCTTCTTAAAGCCCCGCGAGACCATCACAGAGGCTTCCAGCTCGTTGATGCCATCGCGGGTGAAGACTGCGCCGTGGCCGCTGTTAAAGAGCGGGTTGTCCTCGAGTTGCGTAACGGCATGGGTGGCAATCTCCAACGCAGAAGGACGTTTCTCTTTCTCTACGTGTTTCTCATACGATGAATACAAGTCCGTCTGTGGAGACGACGAGTTCATGTAATCTCGAGTTTTAGAAACCTACAAAAACAGCCATGTTTCAGCTTTCAACCTCATTACATCAGAACCAGGCAGCCACTCATTCAAACTTTTCAAACGTTACATAAAAAAGTGTAAAAAAAAAAAAAAGGGTTTATACAACAACAACAACAACAACAACAACAACAACAACAACAACAACAACAACACAAAGAAGACGGAGGGTGCGCGGCGTCAGTCAACAACCCAAAGGTTCCCACTTACGATGCTCAGAAGAGAACTCCGGTAAGCGGCATACTTCTCAGACGGGAAGTAAGAGCGTCGGATGTTACCCGCGCCCCCGTGGATAATCAATCGAGGCTGAATCTTCGCTTGGGGGTCAGAGGAGTCCGGCCTTCGGTACTCCATGGCATGTAGTATTATATAAAAATGCAACAACAAAGCAAACTCAAATAATAATAAAAAGGGAGACGAGGTATGTCGTTCTAGGCGGGGGTGGTTTCGGCGACGCCGAGCCGTGTGGAGTGGTAAGAATTATCGGGTGTTTCCCTCCCGGGGGGCTTGAGTGAGGATGCTAAGAGAATAGCTTCTGCAAATAGAATACAGAGGCACCCTCGTCGGGCGTTTTAGCATTTGTTGATGAGTGATAGAGCTGCTGTAAAAAGACCGAGCTAAGAGGTCGTCATATCTAAAGTTGGAGAAGGAAAATGGCTTGACTTCTGCCGTTCGCGCGAGGCGGAGTCGCTCTCTTTGCTGGCGCCTCCACATCTGACCGTGCGGGCGGATCACCTGCCTATTCGGGCATCTTACTGGTGCTCCGGTTCCAAAACGATAGTCGGGGGTCTGGGATAGGTTCATTTGGCTCCCAAAAGAGTCATATTCTTCACGCAATTAGATCCACCACGAATCATGAATAGAATCTTTGTCTGTATATTCGTGTACGGGCAATATCCGCATGATAATCCCTGTTTCATGGCCCAACTATGTTACAAAGTGTTGCGTTTCCGATGCCCAGGCATGATCAACTCAGTTGCCTATTCCTTCTCATAATTCTGCACATGACCCTTTCATCCATAAGACACACAGAGAAAAAAGGAAAAAAGAAAGAAAACACTCCCTCCAACCCAATGTAGAAGCATTAATGTCCGTAAAAATAACAAATGGCCAGAAAATTATGGTGTTTTTTGGTTTCCAAGACGAGTGAATATCCCCAAAAATTGCGTATAATGAGTAGTAGTAATAATAAACAATAGCAAGAAAATAAACACACCGCTTGCCGCTGATACAGGCAAAAGAATCCGTCAGCCTTAAACTTTGAGTGGTATATCCTTCGTAACTCCCGTTGCTCCAAGAATCAATAGATGGGCTTGAATTTGATTGGGCCCCTAAATCAGCCTCCTCAGCCCGCCTTCTTTACTGTCAAAGGCATTGTAATTTCTTTACTTTTTTTTCTTCTAAAAAGTCTTTTTGTCGTTAAATAGTATGGCAGTTTGTGTAGCCCTTTACAAAATCCTCCAAGTCGGGGCTCGTTTCCTTGTGCGTTGATTTGATTTATGGTGCATTAGAAGGTGACAGGCCTGCGGCAATCTTGACAGATTTGATAACATCCTTTGGTCGAATGCCCGGTGTCCTTCCCAGACAGACTGATCGACTGACCAGTTCTAATGAATTTGTCAGTCAAAGCTAAAATAGAAAAGAGGGGAAAAAGGAACAAGATCTTCTCATACCGTCTATTAATCTGGTCACGTCGATTGAGACTTTCGTCTTTTGCCAGCTTGACCCCGTAGACCACATCTGGCCGAATTCGTGGTTGTTCATGAACGAAACTATTCCTCCGTTTAGATTAGACTCGTCGACCAACTCCGTAGCATTTGTATGCTGACCTTCTGAAGAGTCTCCTCGGAGAGAGCTTCCAAAATCGCCTATGGAAGGTGCATTCATATGCCACATGTTGTTTTGAATTCCCATGCCCGAGTTGCCGGGAGTTATTCCAATGCTGGCAAAGTGGCTCTTGGTACTCGCCTCGTCGGCAGCTTGGAGTTCGTTGAGATCCAGCTCAGAATCGACATAGTCGACGTTGGGAGGGATAACTAAACCAAGTCGGCGTAGGAATAACTCAACTTCGTCAGCTGTGAAGAACTCTCCCTCGAAATTCTGGCAAATCATTCGTATCCGCTGCTCAGTTCTGTCGTCAGAACTCATTTGGGACTGATTTCCGAATTGCGCCAGGCCGGCGAAACCCGTGGTTGACTTGCCGAGTGAAAGGAGCGCGTGGTTCAAATCGTCTTGGCCAACCGATGAAAATTGGTTTTCTAGATATCCAAACTGATCGCTCTGCTGAACCGAAGGCGCCGGCAGTTTCCAGTCCAGACTCTCGCTCTGTACCTTCTTCAGCCCTGCAGCCAATCTCCGGATGATGGAATCGCGTGACTCAAAGAGCAGACAAAAGCCGAAAACAGTGGCATACTGCTCGGGAGGCGGGTTTTTCATCGTAGCCAGCTTGAGGCCGCACTCCAAGGTTGTTCGCACCAGCCTCCTACTAAAAGATCGTTCGTGAAAGCCGAATGATGTCGGAGGCGAGAGTCGGGGGTAGGGCGAAGGGTTGGCGATGGAGTTGCCTAGATAGCTACCGCTTGGCTGCTGTGAGGAGGATGTATCCATGGAGGCGTAGAATGGGAAGCTGGCGTTGTTGGGCGTAGCTTGAGCTATGACTTCGTAGTTGAAGGCACCTGGATGATGCTGGGCAGTAGGATATCCTGAGCTCGAGAGATCCGGTTCGCTCATACCACTGGTCTGAAGACCATGGTGCATGCTCACGTCGTTTGAGCCCTTTCGACCTGATGCAGGCTTCGCCATGATGGAATCCTCGCTCTCGGGTGATGTGATGCTGCTCGTCCCGACCATGCTAGAAATGCGGAGGAGTCTATCCGCGATGAGCCTGAGGCGAGGGGCGGCATGAGGGGCGATGTCAAAAATGCCTTCAGCTAAAATAATGTCGTAGAATTTGGTAAACTCCTTGCTCATGGCCTCATTCGAGGCCTCCAGGTCCTTGACCTTTTGCTCAAGGGTGGTGATGGCGGTGTCTTTGCGGTGTCTATACGCTCGCTGAGCAAGACGGATTTGTGTACGACGACGCTGAAGCAGGTAGAGAAATTAGAATTGCAGCGCATATTGTATGCAGGCGGCTCTGTAACGAGAAAGTTTCAAAAGAATTGAAAGGGGACCATCATAGGTATTACAGGGCTGAGCTTTGGAGAAGGGTAGTAGAGAAGACGTATATGAATAGGTAGATAGGGAAGGAGGGATAAAGAGAAAGAAGTGATTGATTTTATCGAGACTGTGGTCTTGACAACAAATAACAGGAGGATTGGGAGGGGAGAAGGCATATCTCGTCGAGCTTAATACTGGGTAGGTAGGATACTCACATCAGCAGCCGTCTCGTCCTTGGTGTCTAGCCGCGGACGACCTCTGGATCTCTTCTTCTGTACGGAATCATCGTCGTCGTCGTGTTCCAATGAGGGCGACCGTTTGCCATTGGCGATGATCTCATCAGATCTTGAAAGGCGAGATCGTCTGGGCTCCTCGCCATACTTTTCAGCGTTGAGAATTGAGATTTCACTCTGCAGTGACGGCAGGGGGGATCGTCCCTCATGCCGAGACAGTCGACTCATGATGTGCAATTGATTAGTCGAGCCGCAGCCCCAAAAAGCAGAGCTGGAACTTTGAAATAATAATCCAGAATAAAAGATGAGAAATTGTCGTAGTGAAAAAAAGATGGAGGCAGGTCGTAAAGGTCGTAAAGTAACAAGAGCCTAGGCGTGACGTCGGAAAGATTAGAATCAGCGCGGGGCAACTAGAGAGAATATACCAATAGTAATACTAAATATACTATTCTGTACGAATCGACCTAGGGCGCTCTCTTTATTTCATCCGCGTTCGTCCGTTTCGGTGAGTATGCCGCGGATCTCGCTAACGAGCCGCACCACACCGCAGCAAGGCCGCAGAGCAGAGGACAAGCTGACAAGGTTGGGTATGTGGTGTATGTATGGAGTCGCCCAAGCACTGCAGTACAGTACAAGTACTGCCGGTATGGCCCCAATTCCGTGTTTGGTATGGATCACGGCCCGGGGGTCTCTGGGTCTTTCTGGCACGTCAGGGGGATTGGACTGGATTCAAGAGTGGCGGTAGTAGTGCCTGAAGCCGTGGCTATTCTTGATGCCTGCAGATTCTTGGCGCAGGCCCAGCCCTACAAGTGATGTTGCCTGTACTGCAGCCGATGCAAGGAGGTTCCATCCACGTCAAGGCGTCAAGGTCCGGGTCCGGGTCCAACGAAAAAAGCCCACCGGCCTTTCACCACAATGGCCGTTTGTCCGGAGTTGGAGTTCTGGAGTCGAGTCTGAGGTCGGAGTCTGGTGCCGAAGACCGAACCCTACCGCCGCCTCCTTGGAGCTTGATAACCGAGCAGCCGTTGTCGTCTTCTTAAATTCTCTCTCTGCGCCTCTCACGCGGTCGTCTTGCGTCTCTCCACACGAGACGAAACCCTCTTTTGCCGCTGAAACACGTGTGCGAGTGAGCAGAAGCCCGAGGAATTGGGAGCGTCTGCGGGTCATTGGTTACAAGTAGGTATGCATTTACGAAGTAGGAGATTATAACAAGCGACGGCCTCTCCGGCGCGATTAGCTAATGCAACACGGCTAGGCCGCATCTGGAAGCGCTACAGCCGATTAGCGTCTTGCGGCGCGCCATTAATAAGCGCTTCCAAGCCGTCAAAAAGCTCTCCAGCCTTCGACGACAGCCCATCGCCAGACGCCAGAGCTGTGGCAGCAGATTAAGCCCTGTTAGGAAGTCGGTAGCCTGGCAAATGTGTCTGGTTCTCTAGCGGGACTTGTAGGACCTCTAGTGGGACCTCTAGCGAGACTTCTAGCGGGACCTCTAGTGGGACTTGCAGTGGGACTTGCAGTTGCGAAAGGCGCCCGGCACGGAACTCGCACCCAGCCCTAGCCGTCTTTTCCAGGGAGAGCCAGAGACGGTGATTGGCCGGCTGAGCTGCCCCCCATTTAGCAACTACAGCGCTGCACAGTTCAGGCAACTCCTAACGCCGAAAACCCGGAAGTGTACCCGGAGGTGTATTTGGGGGGAGAGCCGCATATTTATACGGGATACTACTTGCGGCCTTTATTATTATACCATAGGTACTGTACTACTTACTAGTGACTGTCACTTACCTAGGTACTTAGGTACCTAGGCGGGCGTTCTCAAAACAAGTATTTCGGAACATGTCCATGGCATGAAGCGTAGGTAGCTACAGTACTGTACAGTATTTGAGCAATGGGCTGTACTTGAAACTTGTACTGCTTTGATGGGGGTTATTCTCCGCCACTTCCGCCGCTTCCACCGTATCCACCTTACCGCCTACTGGATCCAGATGCCGAGTTCTGCCACCGCCTACCGAGAGGCGTTAGGCGCTTCCAGAAACAAAATCAACCTCGCAGCTGCAGCTGGAGCTGGAGCTGGAGCTGGAGCTGGAGATCATCGACCGGCCTCAGTTCCAGCCTCCGTTTATGCGATTACTATTCCGCCCCCAGGATACGACGAGGCAAACGAGCGGGAGAGCAGCGCTGCTTGGGGGGAAGCCAGGAAAAGCCCCGCGTAGAGGAAAGCAGCCTATTAGTACTCCGTACTCTCATAAAGATGAAGGCCATGAAAACGTTGTGATTGCAAGTGCTGTCAGTACAAGATCTATTCTCCTCGCCATAAATTTCCGTGTCTGCTCTAGACTGCAGATACGATATACGACGAACTGGCTAGAGGCGGGCAAAAGGTTGTTTCAAAACCCAAGACACAGACGTGTGCAATGCTGGGCTAGCATGACATCGGCTGACGGTACGGCGTACTAGGACCAAATAGCGTCCTATCAAACGCAATAGCAGCTCCAACGTGGCGCTTGCTCCGTCCCTTGTTATTCGATGTCGGACCTCACACCCAAAAAGTCAAAAGGGAAAAGGAAGAACGGATAAAAGGCAAGGAAGGCAAAGAGATACAGAGATACGCACAAAACGGTTCCATCCATGGAATCTGCTTCCATGCGGCTCTCGGACGTCGAATCTTGCCAATAAGACGCCACTGCCTCCCCGTGCTGCATTGTCCCCCCCGCAGTAGCTTCCTGCTTTGCATTGCATTGCATTGCTTTTCTGCAGCGGTGTGGTAGAAGCCTCTCACAAGGTTGCCTCGCTTTGGGCCGCCAGCAATTTGATGTGATCTTGAATCTTGGTCTAACACGGTCTGGGCCCTGTTTCCCGTCTGCCGGCCCGTGAGATCCAATCTTGCTGCCCGAGCAAGAGTCGTATGTCTGTGTCCAATCGAAAGGTCATCTGCACGAGCATGACTTTTGTCCTCGCCCGCTCCCCCATCGCACGATAATTGCCGGGGATCAAGATGCGCTCTGATCGCGGGGTCCTTCCTGTAGGGCATCATCACTTTGCGTCACGGATCATTTCCATTGGGAGATAGTCCAGCGTGAGATAGTAGTACGTAGTAGTACTAGCCCTGGCAGATAGGAAGGGTCGTTGCCCTCAAATAGTACTCTATTGGGTCATACGAGTCAGCTTACGGTAAAAGAATTGATTGGCGAGGACGTGAATTGTAACTAGGACAAGGAGGTCATACAGGGACCTTGCGGAAGTACCTACCACTGTTGTCTCAACGCAACTTCTAGTCCAGGGTACTCCGTATGGAGTGATACTACTAGGTGCTACTCGTACTGTATTCCCTTTTCTGTAGAATCCAGCTTCAGCGAAGTACCTACTTCGTAGCATACACCATTATTGTTGACCTTTGGCCCAAAAAGGAAATTATAGTCATCGCCGACAGCGGAACTAACCAAGAGACGTTACCATACTAGGTATAGTAGGTGGTAAAATTACACTCCATCCCTTCCCAACTCCGTGCCACTGTCATTTGAAGCTTTAGAGAAATGGATCCAGCTATTCTAAAGTGCACGTCCATCAAGCGAGCCGCCGAGTCTCGTGTGTGCCGAATCAGACAGTAGACCAACGAGGTGCATACTGACTTTTTTTTCCGTCCTAGTGTGCTTATTGCAAAAAAGGCAATGGTACCGAATTACCGCGGATTTTCGTTTAGATCGCATTCGCTAGCGAGCATACTGGTATGGAACGATGATACCCAATAGAAAGAGGCGGACATGCTAAGCATGCCAAGGTCACGCCTATCCAGATGGCGTCTCCCATCGCCGTCAATTTCCTTCCCTGCATAGATCGAGAATTAGAACAAACAAGATCTTGAAAATGAAAAGATCAAGGCTACGTAGCATCGTGCTGAAACAGGCTTCCATGTTTGTAATTATCCGTGATACAGCTCCCGAATTCTCCAAGTTGCCATTGTTTGCAGCCAAGATCTCCGTACAAAGCAGTACATCTGGGAATAGACGCAAGTGCCCTAGCTGCTTGTGCTGCGTCACCTAGAGTCATAGCCCGGTCATTACATAGCCACGGGGAGAGAAACTGTGGTCCCCCCTATGCCCCATCTCTTGTTAAAAAAAACTCCTGGCAATAGGCCTAGGATGCGGGGGGAGAAATACATCAGACAGACCTACACCTGATTTGGATGCTCTTTGTATGTGAAGATCAATCCGGTGTTTTCTTTCGAACGTGTGGACTGGTGGCGATCAAGTGGGCTGCGGTGTCACTCAGGCACTTGGCACATGTGTGCTCCTGGGGCTCTACACGTAGATGTGGCGGTTCTGAATGCCCCCCTAGCTCCTTGCCCTTGGAGTGGTCAGACTGATCAGAGTGGTGTGGAGTTCATACCCTCCTCTGTCGGAATTCCCAGCTTGTGGCGATGATAGGAGTCTATTTCGATCTGAGTCGCGCTGTGGACCGCCGCCATCTAAAGTATCATGTATGTAGGATGTTGAGTCGGATGATCACGACACCGTACATCTTTGGGGCTGTGTCAGCGCTGTGCAGGTGAGCAGTGCGATTCTATTTCTCACGATGGCCTTAGTCCTTCTATTTTGACATGAGGCTATCCTTGAATCAAGTTAGGAACGACTATTCTCGACGGCTACGTGCGCCATTAGCGTGAAACTGAAGATTATGGCCACGTCAATTGACGTACCTAGTAATCTCTTGTGCCAAGACGTATGAGCACAGTTGGTAGCCAGGCGTTGGTAACAGCACATCCCCCTTACGGCGGCGCCAATGCCCCGTCTGTAACCTTGGCGGTAACCTCCTCCTGACTCTCTCGTGGCCAAGAGAAAAGCTACGAGAAATGCCAGGGGGAGAGCATCTGCGGCAAGCCATGCAGGCGCTTCTAGCGCTCTCTGGCCAATCTTGCCGCTTATGCATCCTACTCTCGGATCAGGGGATTACCACCGTGCCATGCGGTGGAATGAAAAGCACCAGACTGATCTCCATCCAAAAAGAAACCGAGAGCCCTCTCCCGTATATCGCTTCGCCCCCACCTGTGTGCACAAAGAGCTGTGGCGGGCGCCCAACTGTTCAAGCCGGCTTCGGTAATTTACTTCTAGTGACGGTATAATTCAACTTTTAGACACGGCTACAAATTTGGGCCGGTAGTTGGCCGGAGTTGCCGCCAGCAAAACTAATGTGCAGCCGAATATTACCGATATGGAGACACAGAACGCAGGTACTGGGACTCCGTAATAGTAGCATCGAAATCGGATGCCAGGTCATGGATAACGAGACTGCTACGAGTATATCCAGGGAAACGATACCGACAGAAGTCCGTTGATTTTGCAACCTGGTCTGAGGGTTGTGATTGGGGCATTGCTGCAGCAATATCTGCCCAGAACTGCGAGATACCGTTACTACGGGCTATCGGCATCTTGGAGGTGGTGCCGAAAGTGCCACGGTCTCGGCCCATATCCTAACTATATATATCCTCACTTCTCTCACATGAATGGGTACATGTTGGAAGTACAAGTATGGACTATGCCGCTTCCACTGCTACTGCACCCAAGTAGGGAAAAAAATCTACGACTCCCGTAGTGACTTTCTATCAGCTTCATCCAGAAAATGCGAGAAAGATCAACGCTCGCAGCCATGTCTAAGATGATCACTCATCGTGTATGGAGATGCATACCAAAAGAGGTGTCTCTCTGTCAGATGAGATGGCCCTGTGGGTACTTTCTAACAAAACTTTGTACAGAGAAATACCTAGTGCGCCAAGCAACTTAGCTGCAACGATGAGCAATAAGAGCTACAGGCCCCATAACATAGCGAAATTATTACTAAAAACTCGTTATAAATTAGCGATCTAAAGAATACAGGCAGCCCGTAATAACTTGGGCTCAGCAAGTCTCATCAGTCTTGACAAGTACTGCCTAGTAGTATTTCGCAGCCGCTGTCAGTCAGTGATGACTCAGCTGCGTGAGATCGCTTCTAGCATGCTGTATTAGTATATACGCTTTCGTAAAAAAGCCAATGACAGCCTCGTGCGAACCAAGTCCGTGCCCGCTGCCCCCTTTTGGTGTACTCCGTAGTATGTACTACTTATTACAAGCATGAGCAGGGCAACGGCGGGAGACACAGGTTTGCTGCCAAGAATAGATACACTAGTACATAATATCTGCACATGCTAGTATCTCTTTGGAAATACTAATATTTCTTTGGGTCGAGTCGGTCAGTTTGATCGGAAATGTTCGGTCAATTTGATCCGAGAATGCTTCTCATAAGGGGGGGCGGTTATTACTAACTACTCGTTGTGTTCAAGACGACTCCCTATCGCTATGCTCTTAGTATGTATATGCGGAGTTTGTCCCGCCTCTAACACTATCAGATGGCCAGGGTGCCGGTCTAGTTCGATGCATGCCGGCCTCAATCACAAAGTAGGGGCTAGTGCTTCTCCAACGAGCCCGGCATGGTGGGACGAACGGCCGCCCCCCTGGCAATAAAAATTGGGACATCTCCTAGCGTGATTATAAGACTTGTGAGGGAGAGAGGCAAAAGAAAAACCTGGAGTAAGAGTTAATTAACCCCAAATCAAGGTTGCTTCCATCGCAATAGACAAGTGAAACTTGTCATGGTTCAATACGTCCATATTATGCTTCTCCACCAACAACCCTCCTGGTTCAAATTTCCATGCCTGCCTGGTAGATACCACTTGACTTCTCAAGCGAGGTGCCAAAAAAAAAAAAAAAGACCAGGGATGGAAGGAACATGCACACATGTTGATCATAGTACGAGTAATACGATCAGCTCTTCGCAGAGTTTATGCCCGCTCGCCTCTTCCATCAGCACACCACGTTACCATCGGGGGGGTAGCTGCTATGATCAGCTCCCCGTTAAATTCATCTCCGGTAGTCACTGATTACTATCATGACAGGTCCCTCGTTAAACTCATCTCCGGTAGTCACTGATTATCATGACAGCGGGCCATTGCACCACCGTGGCGTGCTCCCACTTTCCTAGCTTGGGATACGCAGTCCCAAGCTTGGCGCCCCCTGATCTGATTAGCACAGAGATAGGACAGTAGTAATAATAGCAAGGAGGCTCACTCTCGTCATCCTCTTCATTGTGCCGTTTGCTCCACAGGGCTGCGTGATGATGTTGCTGTCCGCAATATCCGCTACGGCCTGCGACGTGCCAGTCAGACATCGTGGGGGGGCGCAGATTACTGGCATGTCACCTCGTCACCGTCTTTTTAAAAAGTTCTTCGGGCTCTTTCGGTGGGTAGGAGATCGGACGTAGCTTTCAAATTAGTGGTGTCTTGGTCGATCAGCAGGATTTTCCGACTATATAGCCGCGGAATTAAGGATTCGATTCTATTGGCTCTCACATAGGCTACTAGCTGTTCTAGATCATATGGTACCCTTTACAGCTTCTTCATTCAGTAGTATAACGTCTAGAATACTCTTATCAATCTTGCTCCATCCCTTATTACGAGATACTAGATGCTCTTTAGCAGTCTCCATACTTTGTAGTTGCGCCCTCTTTGAACAGCCAGGTGTGTAGCATTGGGATGGGGGTTTAGAAGAATTGAAGGACCATAGACACCAGAACAAAATTTAGTTTCGTAGCTTTCTACTGTAATCATTGACCAGATCACTGATCAATTAAGCTTCATTGACATTTGTGAGAGCCAGCAAATCCTTCCGATCATCTTGATTCAGCCCCAGTTTTTATAAAGATCATGGATTAGCTCATTGAAAGGATT
Organism: Trichoderma polysporum; assembly: GCA_030278935.1. NCBI lineage: Eukaryota > Fungi > Ascomycota > Sordariomycetes > Hypocreales > Hypocreaceae > Trichoderma > Trichoderma polysporum. The sequence continues at coordinate 149,265 of JARFTM010000061.1, read as the reverse complement.
AGCTTGGGGGTTATACTTAAACGAAGGATTTCAGCCTTATAGGGCAATGAGTAAACAAAAAGGGGCAGTTCGGTACTACTACCAAAACAAATGGAGTAAAAGCTGAAAGAAAGAAGGGGAATGGGGGTATTTCGCAAATACTGACTCGGGCAGCTCGCTGTGGGGAACGCTATGGAGATGTCAATAGCTTGTAACATTGTGAAGGAGGTAATGCGATGGAGCCGCTGCTTCTTGTCGAGAACTTGTGATTAGAATGCGGTGGCCATGATCTGAGCAGCGAGTACAAGGGGGCAATTTGTTGAGAAAAGCTAGCACGTTTTATATGCTTAACATAAGCATTTTAGTTGGGCACTGTTGGTATCTTTGCCATTCGTGTTACACTACTTTGGATCCTGATTGCAGAGTCTGGTGGCATTAGTATGGCAGTTACCTGGAAGTAGTGCACAAAATCAGTGATGAAACCATTGGTTATTAATGAGGTACTCCTCTGCTCTTTTTACTCTAAAAGTGCTTCTTCTTTGTTCTTTTCTTTCTTTTTTGGTAATCGCCAGGCTGATCCATACACACAATGCAACGGTCCCTGGCCAACCACGACGACTCTTTCTGTTAGCTGGCGCAGAAAATGCCAGTACCACGAGGTATTATATAAGATGATATAAGTCTATATATATAGCCCGCTAGCCATGCCCATGCCCGCAACACTTATCCGAGCCGTAGAAGTAACTGTTGTTTCTACGTCTTCCCTATAAAAGGAACAATTCTAACGGCGTGTGCTCTCTTGTATATCTAACAGTCAAAAGCCTCATCGTCTTACATATATCTGACTGGTTCTAAAGAGAAATGGGTAACGGTTGATACTAGATAAGGGTTTCTTACTTACATACCTAGCTAGTGATATCAAATGTACGATAATCCTAGACAGGTCGAAGACACAAGAAGCACTGCGAGGATGACACAAATAATATAAATGAACCAGTATCAATACAATTCAAAATATGTTACAAGACATACATTTCAATAGGCTGTGTTCTAGAGAAATGTCAAAAGATAAACAAAATCCGTCAAGATTTACTGCGCGCGGCTGGGAATCTTGCCAATAGGGGCGTAGAGTGCAAAAAGGCGAGTTGATGAGCAAGGCTATAAGATAAATATATTTCTAGTTGATCTTTTCAGCACCGTAACTGAAAATATGTGTGTAAGTTATTGATTGCTGAAAGATTAGCTGGTGTGGGATGCAATGTGGGCATGATAGCAAATGTAGCGATCAAGAAGAGTTGGCAATTGACTACAGCCAATCGTTTTAAGAGGCAATAGTTAAATGTAACTGTATCTCTTTAAGTGCTAGTCATTTAGCAATCATGTCTATTCACTACATACATGCTGCTACTTCGCACAACAGTGCAATACAGCTGCTGACACAGCGGCAATGGTAGTTGATCTACCAGATGATTTCACGTGGTATCGATCCTCAGACTCAGGTACTACTATCCTTTTGGCTACTGCGGAGCATGTAAAGGTAATATGCTTAGTCAAAATTACAGATTATCCATAAAAGGGGTTGTTGGTACGCGTAAAGCCCCAGAATATCTATCACTTTTTATTATCTAAGCTTGGTATGCAGAGATTTATATATAGACCGGCATCTAGCAGAAACTTCTATCGTCACCCAGATTATATAACGGGTTACACTTAATTACTATAACGGGTTACACTTAATTACTAGTAATATCCATAGATGCAACTACTATTGGCCACATAAACATGTGACTTAAACACATCTAAAGGGATAGTCAGTCTACCAACCTCAAATCCCATTGTTGTGCCCAGCAGCTCCAGGGTATGCTCTCTGCGCCATCTAAGGTGCTTCATTAGACTCCGGATAACGTAACCGAACTCGCTGCCTTACATCGGTCTTGAACTCTCATTCGTTCTTATCTGCGCCTAACAACCCTCTACATCAATTGTTTGTGCCACCATCTATAACGCTGCAATTTCACGAGTTTTTACTGAGCCCAGCCAGGGCTTCCAATCACAACCCCGCAATTCGTGTATGGAGCCCCTAACAGCCCTGGGCGTTTCTCGGCCCGCACTTAGCAGAAGCCCGTTGGATAAGCTTATCGAGAGCTACCAGCAACAATTACAGGGCTGTGCAGGGATTCAACTTCCCTAAAGACCCGAGCAAGAGTGATTCAGCGCCTGCTCAAGTTATGCATGCGTTTCATTCGGCAAAATTGCTTCGAGGCGGATAGCAAGCCTCAGGCAGGAATTCTGATGGCCGTATAGCACTTTTTGACTCAAATGGCACTCTGCTCTTTTGACAACTTACTTGGAGGTATCAGCCCTTTATCAGCGTATCGCTTCCACTCGTCTCGCCATCATGAACATCCTACCGCAATAGTGATCGACCGCATCGTCTTTTTTCTTATACAAAGGCAAAACGGGCGTATAATGAAGGCGCCTTAGGCCTTCATATGCCACAATCAGCCACAAGCTTCAGCTCGCTATCAAGAGGAGAACTGCAAAATTGCCTCAACACATAGATAAACTGCTGTCTTATCTAGCGCTTGCATCATATATTTTCTCAAATCCCCGATGAATTGAATCATTTAAGGGATTTCAGCCTTCTTTTAGAGGAATTTCCCTCAATTCACGGGTATAAGACTGGTACAAGAGTTTCGTTACTTTGAGCATTCCGAGCTATTTGAGTCACTTACACTACCACGTCTCGCGCGTATATTTCATCTTATACTTTGGTACTGGATTAGCAGCCCATCTTCAGTCGCCCAGGTAGATCCAGTCAAACGCTTTAGGGACTACGGACATTGATGATGGCCATTGGGTGTCAGAGGCGCGCTTTCCGAGACTTCTTCGAGAAGAACGATATCAGCTCTCTGGAAGCTTGTCGTTCCATTTTGTACAAATGTCAAACATCTCTGAAGTTACGCTAGATGTGGTACATCCTATCGATGCGAAGAAGCAGATGGTTACTACGCTCAGTCTACTTTTCCTGCACGGTTACGATGCTCTCGGCTGCGTGTCTGGTCATAACTACTGATCATATCTTGCGTCAAGGAAGTCTCTGATGAAACTTTACTTTAGCTTCATACCTCCTTTACAGAGACACAGCTCCTATAATGGCCAACCAGGAGTTCCTTGACTTGCTCCTCTCCTAGAATGACACATGTCAACCGGCAAACCACAATACGGCACAACTTCTCACATTTCAGCTCATAATTGGAAATATTTTCTTTCCAAAATTTTACTGAAATCAAAAGCGGTATTACAAACGACGCAACTAAACGGATCGAAGAAGGATTCAATTACCAATCTAATAATGGTGCGTGTCGCGCCGAGCGGCCGCATTGCAAGCATCCTTCGCGAGAAAACGATACAGCCATTTATAAAAGGTTGAAACAGGGGAATTCTGGCTATTTCTCATTTGTTTTGACAGTATAGAGATGGCGATGGGACATGCCTGGTTCAGCTATCATCATATCTGCTTCAACCGAAGGCCGAGGGCAGCTCAGATCATCGCTCATCTTCTCGGCTATATAAATTGGATTGTCACTTAAGTGCTTGTTGATACCTATGCAGCTATGGTAGTGTCTTCACCAATATGAAGCACCAGGGTCTTATGAAGCTATTCGGACTAATTGTTTGTTACTGAATATTTGTCCCTACTAACTGCTACCGACGATATCAACCCCTGTCAACAATCTGTGCGGCTCCAACCCCTGCTCATATGACCCCACACAAGATTCTCAGATAATCTAGCTGCCCATGATGGTGGCGCAGCCGTGGCTCAGCTATTGCATCTGGACTAACCACTGCCAAACCCATTTTCTCATTCTCTGAACAAAAAAGTGAACAAGAAAGTGAACAAGACGGGATAGCACCTCATCAGCTCTCTGCTATTGCCAGAACATAGTGTGCGCCCGTCCCAGTATGGGCGACCGTGGCGACGGCTGGATCACCGTGGGCCACAAACGCCTGGCCCTCGCATATGGTCAATCATGGGTCGAACAAGAGATGAGAGAGCGAGAGGCCATCGCCGCGTGGGACCATGACGAGCAGTGGCCAAGCGTGTGAGTTACCAGAAGGAGACGCAGTCGATTTGTAGCAGGCTACAGACAATTGAAGCTAATATGGCAATTTACAACAACCTAGACACAAGCCACCATTCAACGGACCCGAAGCGAAGCGATTCGACTCTCGTTTGACGCCCCTCGACTACCTGGGCGGCGGCGCCTTTGGCCGCGTAGACAAAGTGACACATGGCTCAGTCTGCCTCGCCCGCAAGCGCATCATGCGGCGGCGCGGCCTTACAATTGAAGACTTGCGCCAAGAGGGGCTGACCATGCGCAAGCTGGACCATCGCCATGTGGTGAAGCTTGTCGCTGCTTACATGCCTCGGCCCCACGAGCTGTGTCTGCTCATATGGCCCGCCGCCGTTTGCGATCTCGACACTTTACTGGACAACCTGGACGCGATACGAACCGGGAAAGGCGACCGAGAAGACATCATTGCAAGGCTTGACGCACTGGAGCTCAACGACCTGAGCGCAATTGAGCCTTCCACCGAGACACAAAACATGGACTCACCGGCAAAGTGCCCGTTTGAGTTCCTTCGCGGGGTGGTTGGCTGTGTGGCTCGCGCTATGGCGTACTGCCACATCAATGGCGTCCGACATCTAGACATCAAGCCGTCCAATATCCTGCTCAAAGCCAATCGGGTGTACTTAGCCGACTTTGGCATTTCCAAAGACGTCAGTGGCCAAGATCAAACCACCATCGATGGTAATCCTGGAACGGAAAAATGGCGAGCGCCGGAGCTTTACAGCGAGAATGGCTCTAGCATGCAGCTATCTGACATATACTCTCTGGGGTTGGTCTACCTCAACATCGCTACGGTGCTGTACAATGTGAGGCTCTCCGAGTTTGATGATGCCCTCACCTACCAAGTCGACCTCGCTCGCAGCGAGAAGCTCGCAATCCGAGAGGAGAAGCTTAGGCGCCTCCTTGAAACTCTTACATCCCATGCCCTGGTGACGCCTCAGTTCATGTTTACCTATGAAGGCCAAGAAACAGTAAAACCTCGGCCACTCGTGAATCTCATCGCAAAAATGATATCGCCCACACCCCGTGCCCGTCTGCCGGCCGACAAAGTCGACGAGAAGCTATCCATGATAGGAGGCATTCAGCAAATCTACCACAGCGAGTGCTGTAAACGTCCATTACCCTGGGTTGAAGGCAGATGGGATAAGAAATTCGTCGCCCTGATGAGCCTGAAGGCAGAGAATGACGACTTGAAGAAGAAGATTGCCGAATTACACGGCAGAGACGAGACGTATGAGAAGCGGCTGGAAAATGCCCGGAAAGCGCATGAGCATGATGTCGCCAAGCTTCAGGCCTTGCTAAAGAGTGCCGAGGAAAAGTGTCGCGTGCTAGAACAGGCTCAGGGAGGGCGCAGGAGAAATCATGATCGTGAGCATCATCAACATCAGCACCACCAGGGTGGTTCAGCTGCGAAGCAGCATAAACCTCATTCGCCAGCTCCAAATGGCGTCGGCCTTGGTCTGACCAAAGTTCGCTCGACACCGTCGTCTATCCCACAGCGACCACCGCTCAGGACTTCGTACCAGTCATCACCCCGGCTCTCGTCGGTCAGCTTTCACACACCCACACCGCCATCCCGATCAACCGAATCACTATCTCGGTTTAGTAACGCCTCAACTATCAGAGCCGCTCAGCAGGTATCTCCTGGTCTGGTGAACAGAACGCCAAGCAACACCAGCCTGTCAGGATACGCGTTACGATCTCGGGGCTCGGGATCCAAACTACCCCTTCCCGTAACTCCTAGTAGTCGATCTGGTACTCCCAACCTCAACCAGGAACAAAGCCTGACGGATAGCAGCATGGCATCGTCCATCTTCTCCAGAAAGAGTGTAGATACCGTGCCAACGCCGTCTCACAATAGCCCAGCCATAGGCAAGCCGTCGGCAGCTGACGACAAACCAGACTTCCACTGGGGCGCCCTTCCTAACAACCTAGAACAAAGACCCTCGACGCCGGCCCCACCCTCGAGTCCAGGCTTGTCGCTATCTCCTTCGGTCATGTCATCGCCTACAACCCAAAGGTCTGACGTTGCTTATGGCGATGACGGTGATCCGAATGTGACTACGAAACCACAGAGAAAGATTCCTTCGCTGCAACCGATGAAGAGTTGGGCCGAGGTGGCGAAAAAAGAGCTGAGGCAGCTTAACCGGAGAATGCAGTGAAGATACGCAGAGGAAGAATGATAAGAAAGTCAGGAAAAGAAAGGGGAGATGATTGAATTTGCCAAGTTTTGGAAACCCAAATTTTGCAGACCCAGTTCATACTAGTATCAGAGCATATATATATATATACCAAAAAGCGTTGATTTTTGTCATATTTGAGAGGACTTGGATAGCGGCAGTTCAGTTCAGTATGGATCTTACAAAATCATTCTTTATATAGTCACAATACCCCTTTATGAATAAATAGCATGTATGTCCCAAAAGTAATTCATGTTTTACAATTCCCTCTATTTTCAGCCTTCCAAAACGCCCAGCACCGCCCTCCAAGTGGTATATAGTATATTGATATTGTGCATCGTATCTCATTATTTTGTTCAAGAACTTCTTTCCCCCTCCATCTTATAAAACAGCCGCCACATTGCTCGCTCCGATCACCTCTCTGGCCGCACAACACGCCTCTCCGCCCACTTGAGCATTCTACCCTGCTCGGCTTTTACCAGTGCAGCCCAGGTCGGTGACAGGAACGGGTCGTGTGTTTCCTCGCCTTGCGCCAATTCTGTGCTCTGGGGTAGATTCTTCCGGACAGCTTCCAGTAGGGGCAATGGCGGGGTACCGCTTACGGCGACATTGGGTGGTGCATCGTCGAATTCTAGGGCATCTCGCCGTGACGCACTTCGACGGTTATTCTTCTTGGCTGGGTCGTTTCTCTCTCCTCGTTCCTGCTCGGCTAGGGATCTCTCCTGTTCGACGAGGTCGTGGAGGGCTTCCCCTCTGGCAGTCCAATCCTCCCACGTCTTCTCAATTTTCCATTCCCACCAGAGTCGGGACAGCTGCACGCTCCAGCTAAACGATTCCATCCTGGGAGAACCCTTTTCTTCAAACGACCGGCTCGAGTACTCTTGCTTTCTCGCCCTCGTGGAGCTCTCTTTTGCCAACAGCTGATCCATCATGCGATCCCACTCGTCCTCCAGAGCCGCCTCAGAGACAACCGACTCGTCTGTTTCCAGAATATTCGTAATCCGGCCTACAAAGATTTTGGTCTTCCGGCCTATCATCTTAGACAAGGCATGCGGCTGGGGTTTCCTGAGGCGCACAAACGGCTGGCCGTCTGCGGTGGCGCTCACGGAGGGGACCTTTCGGGGCCCCTTTAGCGAGTCCCTTGGCCGAGGGAGGATATTGGATGTGTATTTGGGAGGTTCGTTGGCCTTAGCGGTGTTGATGAGGAGGGGCTCGGAGGGGAGTACGGGGTTGGGCTTTCGTGGAGGTTGAGGGACTGCGCGGGATGTGGCGGCGGTTTCGCGAACGGATTGGAGATGTTGTATGATTTGGTTGTGTTCTGGAGAATTAGGTGTTTGTGCTTTTGTAAGAAGATTTAGGAACTACAGGTTTTATTAGCATACATGTTAACAAAGACAGGTTCATGCATTCGTGAAATCCCGTGTCTCTCAAATCAGAGTAACAAAAAAAAAGCTCTCCTCTGCCTACCTTGTATCCCGCCGCCATGGACGCATATATAAGCCTAAAGCTCGTATACGGCGTATTCTTGGCAAACCGCTTCCTCACAATCTGAACGACCGGGTTCTTCGCCCCAGGATTTGTCGCCGCATCTTCCACCACGGGGATCCGACTTGCAGTTCGTATGAGCGCACGGTATAAAGCGAGCGCGGCGGTGCGATGCCGCGAATTGCGGGCTGCGATGAATGTCGAGCGCGACATGGGATGTATGATTTTCACGGGAATAGTGATGGTGAGGTTTCTACAGCCATTGGATATATGCCGGGGGGGTATTCTTTTGTGAGTGAGGTTGATGATTGAGCTTTGGTAGTTGAGTTCGAATAGCTATGTACAGATTATTCTTATCTGGCGATGCAAGATCTTATCGACAAGCTTCGAAGAGGGGTCCATAGATTTTCCGTATTTGGCAGTGGAGTGCTTCAACAACAATCGGCATCAACCTCAAACGTTACTAATGCTAAGGTAGGCAGGCTTTATTATGGAGTCAATGATACCTTACAGGTACTCTATTTTGACCATCTCTTAATAAATGAAGCAACCATTCCGGGGTCGCAATTTCGTAAACCCTCTTTCTAGAGCTTCCTGGGAAAAGGCTGCCACCAAGGTCGCATTCCTCGTTAACCAATACGCATGTCTCACCTGGTTCGTATTCGCATTCGTCAAAGTCAAGACAAGCCTATCCGAGCACTATTGTCTAGAACACCACTAAGATCGACCATGTGCCAACTCATTCACAAATCCTGTAGGAATGCGAAAATAACTTTTGGGATTTTTTTTAAAGTTTCATGTGCTACACATACAGCAGCGCTAGTTACTACTACTACAGGTCACTGTCCCTTTCCCGAAACTCTGCTATTAATATGTATCATATCATCTCATGGTGGCGGTGGGTGTTTGTTAGTGTAGCCTTACCCTAGATATATCGTGTCGTCTAGAGTTTCATGTTGTCGGTCATAGCATAGAAAGTATGCCGCTGTAGAATCATGATAAAGTGAATCAAGAATAATGATGAATGACATGACCTAAGAGGCTCTTTGTTGAGCTATAAAGCATGCGTTTGGAGGATCTAAGCTACCTCTCACATCTTATAAGGTAGGCGGGATATGCATGCTGACTCTGTACTCGAGCTTCCATTGTCGATAGGAAGAGACTAATGAAATTCACTAGGTCCATGAACAAGAGCAATAGCTTTTTGCCAAGTTACGTGGGGGGGATGCGATCTTATGCTTTGCGGATTCAACTGTATCTGCTTGATATGGCCATGATCCGAACATGCAAGGGACGCTTATGAAGCACCAACTGATAACTTATCCAGGCACGCCAGGGTACTACTCTATGCTCCATACGAATCAATCGCATCATGGGCCCCCCTTCAGCCCATTTTGGGTTTTTAAGATTCGATATTGCAACCTCGGCATCTTACATGTAAGGATGATGGCTATCTGCTCTTCGTATCCCTACGACCCGTTATAATGGATGCTAGCGGAACAAAATTCTCTAGGGCCCAGACAGCTGGGACTGTATTGTAGCATTGAATAAGATCCGATCTAAATGTGGAAATGTGTATGTAGCTACGACAGGAAAGCAAAAGCATATTGACTCATTAACCGTATTACGTGCCCCATGTGATCAAGGAAACAATGATCTAGAGGGGGCTTGAATAAGAAAGGAAAAAAAACATACCAGTAAGCTCAAAAAGCTTAAATCTTTGTGAGTCGTAATTCATCTCCCAAGCAGGCCTCGTCATGGTGCCTTTGCCTTGGAGAGCAAACTGCCCGCGTGCAGCTTACATGTCGGATCCGTCATCGCCGCCCCGTCGAGTCCGAATCCGCCCCGTCACGTCCGCCCCGTCAGATCAACGAGGTGCGCTTTCATTCGGGCTTGTCTGGCGACGCATCAGCCGCCGTCGTACTGGCAGCACCTCTAAGGACGCGAAGGGCATGTCAGCTATTGCGCGTGGCGTTGGAACTAAGAGCCGTGGCACGCTGAAACGGCTCCTGGCAAGGATCCTACGACCGGAGCCGTAGCGAGAACAATACAATGATAGGCACCTGTCAGTTCTCTCTAGGGCTGATTCGAAGGGTGCGGTGATATCATTGGCCTTGTCGTAAAGTCTGTCGCTACTCACTGGGGCCTTGTTCCTCTGAAAAGAAAAGGAGTTGAGACCTTACAAGTTTTTCCTCCTGCCATGGCTTGGTAAGCGCTCCGATAAATCCCTATTCTCTGTACTCTGTACTTCGTACTCATTACGGAGAAATGATTCCAGTCATTCATAGCGTGGGTTATGAGCATTACCAAGCAGCATATCTCCACTGGACGCACGAAGCAATTTTTTTTTTCTTTCTTTTCTATTGTCTTTTTTTCACGACTGACACAGCAACAGCTGGTAGTGTGGAATTTCGGAAGGGTAACAAGGCCGAGGCTAGGCAGAATGGAGCCTTTTTCGAGCTCGGTGGAGCGGTGACGGCTTCAACCAGCCTGGTCTTGTCTTGTCTGGTCCAGAGTGGAAAGAAGATGAGCCGGAAGATCGGACCCGCGGAGTCGGTCCCAGCCGAGGAATGCATTTTCGATTGTACCCGTTTTATCCCAGCTTTTTGACCCAGTTTACTTGGGCGGCTCGAGAGAAATTTCTCACAGCGAGCGGAGCCGTTAGTGGTTTAAGGTTTTTGATAGAGTCTCTCTTCATCGGATTGGATTTGTGAAGTTGACTACTGTAATTCCGTGCTTTGGAGCATCACATGGCTCTCGCTGCTGGTAGTGTTATGCAAAGGACATATACAGTATGCAATTCTATGCGTGTACTTCGTAAGGAGGCGCACATCCATGCAGGTATGCAGTGTGATGTGCTGGTGCCAGATAATACATCCATCGTCGCATACTCCCTTTATTATCGGCTGTTGCAACTGCTGCTGGTTATGCCATGCAAGGCGAGCAGGGCTAGTCCAGCCACTTTTGACGGATGCTTCTCAGCCGCAAACAGTCGGTGAGGCGTGGCCCGACAAAGGCCGATTTTGGATTTTGAGTCCATCGCGGGCTGCTAGTACGAATAGAAGAGGCATAGTTGCAATACTGGTAGTGCTACTCCTACTTCGTAAAAGAAATACTAGCAGCACTTAATAAGCGGAAAGTTCGGAGGTGGAGACTGGCCGCACTGGGCCAGGAGCTTAATAACATGACCTCGGAATAAGAGATATTGGCGGAGACGTGAGGATAATAGACGCTGCAACAAGCGTGTTGTGCGAATGAGTTGCTCCGTACTACGTAGTATTGTATGCTGCTGTATGCCAAAAGAAAGAGACGAAGCCAAGCCGATGGAGGGTCCCCCTTCGCTTCGCATCGATGGGCCAATACGGAGAGCGAGACGTGCGTGCTTGCATCTCCATACATACGGAGTACAGTAGTCATTCATGCATGCAGGCGAGTCCCCCAAGTCCCCTTTCCAAGGCCCCAATTAGAGCATTAAATACTGCTGCTAGTTGCTTTGTACGTGGGAGCAATGCCAGCCACGCTTGGATCTGCCACTGCGCATGTGCCCCCATTTCTCCCATCCTTCGGCAGGTGGATGATGCGAGTGGGTGACGAGCCATTGGCCAACGACGCTCTTGACGCCTGGACTTGCAAGGATATCGACCTCTACCCTACCTCGGGAGCGCGGGCTGCCCCCCTGTCAGAAGAAAGAAAGAGAGCAGAAGAAGAGGTAGGGGCTGATTTCTGAATTCTCCATTCGTCGTCTGCGCACGCACTATTTTTGCTGGGCGGCCCGCTACTGACTCCTCGTGGCGCCTGGCGAGTCCGAATACGCCGGCAGTCTGGTGGATGCGGCGCTCAATTTAAAAAGAGAGAAAAAAAAAGAAGAGAGAGAAAAGAGTGAAAAGGAGGAATCAACAGCAGGATGAGGCCAAAGGAACGAATGCGAGCTCGAATCCGTGGCGTGATGGCAGCTTGTCGCACGACGAATACAGACACATGCAGTTTGTTGTTAATGCAGAGTTGACGTACGCAGTCAGTTGGCATTGGCCGTAGGCGCTGGCACTAGTACACTGTACATGAGCCCGGGTCGGGTTCTAGGGCTGTTTACTGGGCAGACGGGCGGCTTTGCTCCGTATGGAGTACTACCTACCAAGTATGCAGTACATGGCACATGTGCTATATGTGCTATGTGCCATATGCACCTGTTCGGGTCCATGGTCTGTTAGCGCATCAAACGCTACAGCACTCCGTATGAAGTACAATGTCATTTTTTCCATCGTCTGAGCCCTGCGGCCAACTTCTACAACTCCTTTTCTTAGTTTAGTTTCCACTTTCTCGAACGGGTTCTAACGTAACTTACAGTATAGTACTAGGTAGTATTTGGATACGGCAGATATAAGCCGTTAGCTGTAAATAAACCACAGGCCAATTCGTCACTTGACTTGGCCGTGGGAGTCATCTCTAGGTATCGTCCAAGTAGCGAGCATGTACCTGCCATTAAAGGGAGAGCCTTCTGTGCATCGTACGGGGGGTATCAAAGTTCATACATACAGTAAGCGACGGCCAAATGGGATCAAATTGTCTCACTATCCCTACGAAGTACTGCAACCTCCCTACCTGGATCAAGATGCCCATGCTCCCCCAATCCTTCAATGACGCACCAGTCCGGCGAGTACACGATCCATACTTGGGCGATACGCCAAGATCCGAGCGGCTCTTCCGGCACCTCCATGGACCAGCAAGAGTCTGCCGACCAAGTGGCGACATTCCGTACTCCATAGGCACGCCCAGAAAAAGATGAATACAGTAGATGGAGACTAGCCTAGCTCTGATGGGCGGGAAAAAAAAAAGCGTTAGTATGGGCTAAGCAACTTGATTGCCACTGCGGCGCCGCATCTTACAGCTTACTATCTAGAAAGAGTTGGTCTTCGGGGACATTTACGAATACACACGGGTTGCCGTACTAATACCAATACAATCGACAATACAAGACAGGCGTAGGCCCCGTTCATGTCAGTAGCTGAGCACAGCCGCGGCTTTCGATCCTGGGTTTCAGGTTTTACTTGCTCATAACTCATAATCCCTCGGAATCCTCCTTGCACTCGCACAGATTCTTGTTTTTGTTTTTGCTGCTTTCTGGGGCAACACAGTCGGATTCTGTGTAATTAGCCAAACAAAAAAAAAGAAAAGAGAAAAAACGAAAAAAACAGCGAACCAAAAGAACGGCTAGAACCGTTTGTTTCCCCCGCCGGACTGCCGCGCACACTTCAAACTCCGCGCTGTTTCGGACGCGGCCTTTTCTGCCATCCCTTCATCCTGGTAAGGCGTCTCCGTCTCCGTACTGGGTACAACGCCGCTGGGTAGCCGTCCCACTAAATAAGCCCTGGTCGTGTGCAGGCTGATGTACCCGTAACATCCGCCGCCCAACTGCGAGCTTCGCGGCTGCTGTCCAAACCTGTTCCTCTTTCAACAAACAGCCACCACAGCAGCAAACCGAGCGAGCCATTCTTGTTTTTCTTTTCCTTTGTTTTTTTTTCTACTTTCTCTCATTTTCTCTCTCTTCCTTTTCCAAGGCGCCGGTGCCTGGAGTACAAGGTACCTTCTACTGCTCTACAGCCTCAACCACCAACAATCGACCATCTCACACTATACACTATATGCGCCAGTCGCTTCGTCTTCTCATCGCCATCCAAATCTTTCCGGGCAGCCTCTGGTGATATCTTCACCAACTGACACCACTTTTCACTACCGGCCCTGCAAAGAGCGGATATATCTGCAGCGATCGAGCGCAAAGCTCATTTACCCCACGATTTTTTTCTTCCTTCCACTGTGTGGCGTGCAATTTCCTGAAATCTTATCTCATCTCATCCTATCCGACGACGAATACGAACCAACCACATAGACACCAATTTTTTTTTTTTTTTCACTTTGTTATATACGACCAATAACCGCCACGGCTTCACACATTTTCTTTTTCTTCCGACTCGTATGACACTATAGATTACGACATAGAACTGCCCTGGTTCGTCCACTCACTTTTAGTTCCAGGGCAGGCTTATAGACCTGCCTCACTTATACACCACTCTACACACATACACCATGATCTTGCACTCAGGAGCGGGCCTCCATGGCCATGAATTCTCAACACAACAGACCGATCAGCCTCCGGCGAGACGCTTCCCATTTCTGTCTGTGCTGCGACCACTTTCTGACATCGAACCGATATCTCGCCACACAACGCCTGTTCCCGATCCCGTAGATGCTCTTCCGGCTCGCCCGGTTTCTGTCGAGCCTGCTCACAACCCTCGTTCTTCTCTTGCAACTCGGCGCCGCACCACGTCCGACATTGGGCACACTGTAAGGTTCCGCGAGCCTCATTCCGATCTTGTTGTTCAATCCAACGTCCCCAGCGAAGACGAAGAGTCTCTTGTTGGTTCCGAGGTGAGCGACCAGACAGATGCTTCAATTCGTCTCAAGCGACGAAAGCGCGGGCCACGGAAATCGGCCAAGTTTGCTCTAGCATTCCCGGCACCTCAATTGCGTACCAAGCAGCGGGCATTTTTTCAGATTCGGCCTCGTGTGTTATTGCAGCTTCAGGAGTTGGGAGAAAAGCGGGCGATTCCGGCGTTTGATATCGTTCCGTCGAGTCTCATTGCGGGAACCCTGATCATTCCCGCGTTGGCCAAGCAGTTCCCTCGCATGTTCTATGCGAAGCCTCTTCTCGGTCAGAATGATCTCCTTCTGGTCCGGAGCGAGGACTATGGCACCCCACACAGCCATCACCACCACCTTCTTCACCACAACCACCATGATAACACAGATAACAATAACAACCACAACCATAACCACAACAGCAACAGCACCAGCAGCAACAGCGATAATATAGATCACAAAGATGTCCTCGCCGTAGTGAGCACAACCTCAGACGACGATTATGTGCAAATTGTGTTCCAAGACGGATCGACTTGGGCCACTAGCCGCATGGCCAATGGCTCTTACGAATTTAACCACGTCAACGACCAAGGGGAGACCGTTAAGGCTCGCTGGGTCAAGAGATCCCTACTCTCACCTAGAGCGAGCTGGGGATCTGCCAATACTGCCAGTACAACCCCCTCATCACCAACCACTCCTCCACCCCCAGACAGCAGGTGGACTTTTAGCATCATAGACCCGTCAACTCGCAGACATCCGATCCAAGGAATCCTCAACTCTACGTCCTTGGAGATTTTCGACACATATAATACCATGTCAACATCAAGTGGCATCTACCCCCCAACACGACTCTTTGGATCTGACATGAGCGGTATCTCCGAAGAAGATGCAACTAGTATCACGGATGAGCGGGCGACGCTGGAGGTTACCGAGTACAACAAAACTCTGATGCTGGCTACGGCAACTTGGGTCAGTCTTCGACAAAGAGGCTGGCCTGCCTCAGCAACGCCAAAGATTCCGCGGGTCGTGTCTCAGTGCGTAAACTCAGGGCTTTCCCGGGTTTCTGTCGACGGCGGTAATTCGAGAACGATAAATTCCCAGATTTCATCGATCAACACGAGTATGTCGCCCCAGGATGCCTTGGCCGCCGCTCGAAACCCAGGTGCCGGTAGGATACGGCGGGCGGTGTCTTCAGGGAGCGAGTTTATGAGGAGAAGACGCGAAGCAGCGGCATCAGCGGCGTCCAGCATTGCAGAGAGGGAGGCCGATGAAAAGCATAATGGGGAGCTCGAGGTTTTGGAGGAAGAAACAGCATCATGCCGTATTCGGGTGCGGCAATTAGCGAAGAGAATATTTCATCATTCGGGGAATCAAAGGGTTTCATAGCATAGGTACGGTATATATCATGGTCATTTTTGGCAGCGCTCTGCGATCTATATAGCGCGGATCTGCATTTACCCCAAGGGGTTTGGGCAACGGGATTTGTTCATTGTACATACTTCAAAGACAAGGTAAATAAAATAAAAAAAGAAATTTATTTAAAAACAGATGTTTTGTTATTTTTTGTATGAGTAATAGCTAAGATGAAATCGACGAGTTATAGGTACTGATGCACTGTACATTTCCCCTAGTACTGAAGTTGTTGTCAAGGTACATGTAGCTTTATAACATGTTTAGTGCACATCCATCGCAAGTGCTCATCCTGTGTAATATTCATTGCATGACCTGAGACGCGGCATGTCTCATGATACTATTTGTATGAGGCACAAATTGAGGCTCTGCTGCGGGATTGATTCACGCATCAGCCTGGCAAGGCAATAGGATCATACGTCACTGCGTAAACGACGAGTAAAAGGGTGTGCGATTGGTAGGATCAGAAGGATCAAGCACGGGACATTTATTTTAGCACCGATGTTTTTTTTTACTTGGCTGCAGTGAGACTTGCCCGACCTGCCTTTGAATTTGCGATCGTGGCTATCTATGTTGGTTGGCCTTCCGGGTGGTTCGGGGTGAATCGGGCTATTATCTAGTGGTGACAAAATGGGGCAGACAGCCTGAATGCGGGTGGGATGATATTAATACGAATTTACGCAGAGAATTAATGACGTACTTGATTAATACTAAGATATCTGACGAAATGTACGGAGTAACATTTATACCGAACTGCCTATTCTAGCATTTACTTCGTCCCTAAGGGAGGAAGACGTCAGGTTGAATATTTGTTTGTATCAGTAAAATAATGTGCATCAATCAGTATCGTGGCGTGCTTGTGGAAATGCTCGCAGGCCTTTTTTTGTCCGCCTGCTGGGCGCCTGGAAGCCAGAAAAAGCCGACCGAAGCTGCAGGGTCCAGGTCCAGGTTCCAGTTCGGCGAGGCAGGCTGCCGGCCACTGACGTGTCCCAAGTGCCGTACGGAGGTGCGGAGGCGCGGAGGTACGGACCTGGAGTATGGCCAGACGTGCTCCGCGCGAGGTACCTCAGGACTCTTCCACCAGCTAACTTCAATTAGTACTCGAGTACGGAGTAGCTGCCTAACAGTAGCGGCCCTCCTCCCCAGCGACCTCGTAGCACTTGTTGTTGTTGATAGAAGCTCGTTTAGCGGCCGCGTTAGCTAGCTGCTACCTGTGAGCCGCCCCCCAAAACGTTTATAGCGAGCGAGTGCTTGCTCCAGCTCGCCGTTCTGTCAAGCTACCCACCTTACCTACCTAGGATTCACCTTAGCATCACTGCTACCCCGTAATAATAGTTTGGTGGTTGCATTAGGCCCACGACTCAGTGTCGTAATACCATCCATTGGAAATCTGCTTGGCCCTTATTTCCGCCCCTGCTTTCCCACTAGCATCAGCATCAGCATCATCAATTTTGGCCTCAACTCGCATTCCCTGCATCCGAGCCAAGGCCTGCCATACTTTGCTAATATTATCCTTTGCCCTCTCTTCTTCTTCTTCTGTTATTCCCTTCCCTTGGCCGTCCGCATTCTCTTGCGGATTCCCCCATGGGTAGACACAGCGTTCGTTGCCGTCCTTGAGCCGTTGCCCAAGAGCTTCGGTCGGTTGCGTGCCAGCCAGTCCCTCCAGCCGCGAGACTCCGAACCCCTCTCTCCCGCGTTTGGGTTTCTCAGCCTCGCCACAAAAAACAACGACAAAGCATCAGCAGACGATGGATGAGAATATCGGTCCCAGCGGCCACGAGGGCCCAGCGGCCGCTCTGTCTGCGAATGCGGCGTCGCACTTGATGACCAGCTTCGCCGCCTACGAGCCCATTTCGCGGGCCACCTCGCCCGGCCTGCCCTTTGCTAAGTCCGACGACGATGACAAGAAGCGGTACCGACCCCGAACCTTTGCATACTTTCAGCAGCTGCCGTTCGAGGTCGAGGAGGAAGCCCAGCGCGATGCGGCTCTTCACGGCATCCTCAAGCAGCTCTACATATCCATTCAGGCCGAGGACTTCTCTCCTGGTGCGCTGCACTGGACCAGAGAGCTCCAGGGATGGCTGAATCTCAAGTTTGAGATGACAAGAGATCTCAGAGCTAAGCTGGCGAAGCTGTATTACTCGCTGGCACTGGCTCCTGGCATCGATGCCAGTGCTGCGGATCGCTTCCTGCGGATGGTCCTGACTCTTACGAGGTACGTTGAAATGCACATGTGGCCTACAACATATTGTGGACTGACTGACCGACGTTCAACTATAGGAAGAATCACTATCTGAAACCCGGTGAAGACCTGACCCTCGACTGGAGACCGCTTTGGGGAGAGGTCAAGTCATGGGCGCTCCCCTCCGAAGTACCAGCACATCAAACAAACCGAAGACGATCTGCGAAGCAGCTCTTGAAGCTGACAGTTCATGCACACACGTACTTTGACCCCAAGGATAGGTTGACGATGCTGGAAGAGTTTCTGCCCTTCTTCAGCACCAACGAGCTCCAGAACGCCTTCGTCGTAATAGGCGCTCTGAACAGCCTCTTGCCCAGTCATCCTGCCCCAGAGTCAGAAGTAGGGTCTCATCCGGCCGACTTCTTCCCTACTCTCTTCCATTTGTGGTCCTTGGTCAATCGATCAAAGGTGGTTGATGTGGCCTTCATCGACCTGTTTTCTCGGATAGCGAGGGATCATAGCCACTGCTCTTATGTCCCCTTTGGGGAACATGGAATATTCACCAAGGCTCAGTCTGACATCATCTTCACGGCAATTCTAAGGTTGACCCAGATTCCGGTTGGCCAGGCCAATTCCCCCTACACACCTCTCGACTACTTGGCTGGAACTGGCGTGTATTTCGAAAAGGATAAGAAGAAGTACCCAGTCGCCTATATGGTCGCTCGACTGATTATAAGCTCTCTATCCCCCACCTGCTGCGAGCATGAAGAGTCCATCATGTCGAGTTTAGAAGGCCTGATGGAGTCCATTGATACTTTCTTCCATCCCTCCAACCAGGGTAACTGGACAGGTATGCTCGGTCAGCTGGTACTTTACTTGACGGATGGATTTGTATCTCGGTGGAACCGCGAACAGAGTTCAGAGCTTGATATCCCGCAGGAGCGCAAGATTAATGATGCCTTGAAGAAGCGATTCGTGAATTCCCTCAAAGAGGTCACCTTTATGGGCCTGTTCTCCAAGAGTACCCGAGTTGCGCAGTGCTACTATAACGCGCTGCAAGGCTTGGCCTACCTTGAGCCTGACCTAGTCCTCCCAGGAGCACTGCAGCGCTTCTACCCAAGTCTCCAGGGCTTGGTCGAAGTTCACCGAACCACGTCTAGTTTGAACGGCTTGCAAATGATCGCCAACATCATGTCAAAGCTGAAGGGTTACCGCTGCCACATTACTGCTCTATTGGCCCTGGCCCTTCCTGGTATTGATGCAAACGATCTCAACAAAACACAGTACACTCTGCACTTCATCCAAGCCGTGGCATACAGCATTCCTATCGTCCCCCTCACGAGCGGAGAGAGTCATATCCACGACACAACTTTGGCCATGCAATGGGTACAAGGCGAGATGGACCGCATGGAGCTCGAGGGCCAGAATGTCAAGATTGACTACAATGCTGAGCTCACCGACGAAGACGAAGCAAACATCCTGAGGTCTTCGACTGCCGGATTTGGAGAGTTTATCATCACACTCTTGGGCAAGGTCTTCACTTTGCTTGAGAATCTTCCTGATGCCAATCAAGTCCGAGGAGGAACGCCGGAGGACAGTGTTGTCAATGCTCTGCCAGCCGCCCTTTCTCCCCTGTTCGCCTCAATGTCTCCGGATCTCTTTGATATTACTCTGGATAAGATTGCTACCTTTGTTTCATCACACGTCGTCCACCAAGCGCGAGATGCCATGGCTTGGATCCTCAATGCCCTTTGCAAAGTCAACCCGGAGAAGACGCTTAAGGTGTTTATCCCCATGCTGGTGGTCAACATTCGAAACGAAATCGACTTTAACCACGCAGCTTCTGATCGCACCAGCGGGACAGACTATTTGCCCAGAGACCGAGCCCTGGTATGGCATGTCACCATGCTTGCCATGGCTGTGGTGCACGTTGGCCGCGAGGTGCTTAGCTACAAGGATGAACTGCTTGGAATCGCACAGTACATGCAAGAAAAATGCAGAGGCCTGCCAACCATTCTTGTTTCAAACTATATTCATCATCTGTTGCTCAACCTGACCCATACGTATCCCATCGACCATGCCTTGTACGAGCCTGATGTTCTTAAGAGGGGTCTTGATGTCACCGACTGGGGCCAAGCTACTGCCCCCGCTGACCTTACTATCAAGTGGCACCAGCCGTCGCCGCCCGAGATTGAGTTTGCCGTTGAGCTTTTCGCCTCACAGACTAAGTCGGCCGCTGAGCAGCTGGAGCTTTTGCTAAGCGACGATCCGCCAGTGAGCCGAAAGGGCAAGAACAAGGAGTGGTCTGATGAGGTTTCCCGGCTGATGCAGCAAATTCGCCTGGTTACCAGCGGCATGGCCACCATGTTCGATCCTAAGCGAGCCTCAGGAGAGAAGATTGCTGAGATAGCCAATGGAGGTGCCGATATTGATATGGACGACGTCGACCAAGAAGACGAATCCGAGAATGTCATGATAGATGATGACCCCCTTGCGGAGGTTGCCGAGGACGAAGAGTTGCGTCCTCAGTATAGGTACAAAGCCGGATACCTGCTGAGTCCGAGTGACCCTGCCTATGAACGTATTCATGATTTGCGAGAGCAGCTTGGTCAGCTGCTGACAAGGGCACACTCATTCCTCACTCAAAACGAAGAGGATGATGTTGAATGTTTCACTACATTATACACTGCTTATCGGACGTGGATTACTGACGTCGGCATAGAGCGATCAGCTCACCCATTGGAGAGACATCTGCGGCTGTACAAGTGTGACATTGCCGCCTTCAAGATTAAGGGCTTGCGAAAAGTGTATCCCCGGCCATTGCTCATCAAGCGAGCGGAGGCGTATCAAATGCTACGCATGAAGCACAATGCATCGGCTCGACAAAAGAGTGAATTAGACAAGCGCTTATTGTTGGACCTTGCACAGTCGTCTCTCTCCTCATACGCAGACGTCCGCCGCGTCGCGCAGAGCGCGCAAGACTCCTCACTCAAGGTACTCATTGGTGGTAAACCCCTGGTTATTCCGGTCCTCCTAGATGGTTTCAAAAAGGCCATTGAACAGAATGACCATGACAGGATCAAGGGAGCCATGTATTCCCTGTTTTTCACGTCACTTATGAGGACGTTGATTAGAGATTGGAGATTTGCCCCTGAGGCGATGCGACTCTACATAGAGACAGCAGGTATCGACAAGCCCTCTATACAAAACCTTGGATCTTCTGCTATTTATTCATTGATTGAGTTTGGCAAGCCGTTTGAACGCGCTATTCTTGTCGACGCTGCACTGGTAAACACAATTAAGCCAGACGAGGACGTATCTCCTGCCATCCGCACTCGCCACCAATTTATACTACAGAGGCGAGGTAAAGTAGAAGCATCCAAGGCGACCCTCGGACTGGAGTTGACGAAGCTGGCAAGGGGCGCACACTGGAAGATTGCGACTCGGTGTGCTATTTTTGCGACCAACATGTGCCTTCGCTTCGACACAATCGCCCCGGAGGAATTTGTTGACCTTGTTGCGACTGGAACCAATGACCCGCACCCCGGACTGAGGAACTACTATCTCACTGCTTTTACTTCGCTCTTCACAACTATCGATATGCGGGCGGTCTATGATCATGATTACCGCAACTATCTATTGGAAAAGGAGGTTGATTATAGGAATAAGATTCAGGTACCCGTGGCCAAGGGCGACGCCGAGTTTACAAAGAAGTTCCTTGATGCATTTCAAGCGCCTCCTGAGGAGGCCGAGTACATGGTAGACTCCGACCACCCTGGATGGCTGGTTTGGGGCAAGACCTTTACTGCGTTCCGTGCTCGTCCGACGCATTTTGACAGCTACGATGACGCTGAGCGAGCAGTGCGTGACCAGATTGGCAAGATCTTGACTAAGGAGTGGTTTTCTCAATGTTTCGAGTACCTCAAACAAGAGCCTCGAGACGCCACCAATGACAGATTCCGCATGAGCAATGTCTACCTGCTTATGCATGTCTTTGACCTGATGCACTATGGTCGGACGGCTGCCACTTTGCAAGACATCATGGAGCTCACCATGGAGGTCTATGGCGATGGCAACGATAAACACCAACATCGCGCGACTGCGGAGATTATTGGTGCGCTGCTAGCCGGATCCAGTGACGATCCCCCGGAAATGCGAAACAAAGTTTGGGCCTTTGCCGCACCGGTGATGCTAAAGGTCTTCCGGGAAGCCCTGACGCCGGAAAACTTGCAGTATTGGCTTACATGCCTTCATCTTGTCCTCGACTCCAAGGACCCACGCCGGTCTCACGAGATTGTGGACGAGCTTAAATCGTTTCACCTGGACATGTCCTCCAACGCCGCATTCAAGGAGTCTTCTAAGGTCCAGCTGCTGGAATTTGTTATAGCCGACGCTGGATGGCATTTCCGCGACGAGAAGCCGATTTTGGAAGATTTCTTGGCTCACATAGACCACCCGTACAAAGCTGTACGCGAAGCTATCGGCCGAGTTTTGTCTGTAATCTACAAGACGAGGTACTATGAAGCGTTTGAGAATGTCCACGCTCTATTAGAAGCTAACAAGCAGGCCTCATCAATTGGTCTGAGACCATATCAACCCTCTAATGAGCTTACGGCTACGATGAAGGACGTATTTGATCGACTCGAGAAGTGGCGCCTTGAGAGAACCCCAGGACAACAGGAGCAGTCCGCATACACATGCGGATCCAAGACTGTGCTGGTGTGGCTGGATTGTACGCTGTCATCTCACGAATGCAGTCAGCTGGTGCCATTCTTTGCAACCCCATTTATGGACCAGCTTTTACACATGATGGATGTAAAAGAAGATCCCGAACTCATGAAGATCGCGTATCACGTCTACCGCCACCTCCCCAACATTCCTTTCCGCGATGGAGAGGATGCTCAATTCATCGAAGGGCTTGTCAGGCTTGGCAGAATGGCTAGCAGCTGGCATCAGCGCCTGCGCGCCCTGGTCAATATGCAAGTCATTTACTTCCGCCGTATTTTCCTGACGGAGGAGCCGCAGCGCGACCTCTTGTTTAACAATGTGTCGGACATGCTCGGTGACCCTCAGCTCGAGGTTCGAGCATGCGCAGCGACAACGCTTGCCGGAATGATTCGCTGCTCCCCAAGTCGTATCCGAGACCCCATGATTATGCGCCTCAAGAGTCGCTTCGAGACTGAGCTGGACCAAAATCCGATGCCTAAGCGTGGTCCTAAGCTCCCTGGAACAGAGACCCCTGTCGATGTGCACAAGCAGATCAACAGGAGACACGCTGCAGTCTTGGGTCTAGGTGCCCTAATCGAGGCTTTCCCGTACGCCACGCCACCTCCAAAGTGGATGCCGGAGGTGCTGGCGACTGTAGCTCGACGAGCTGCGGGCGACCCAGGAGTCGTAGGCAAGGCTGCCAAGGGAATCCTGAGTGAATTCAAGAAGACGAGGCAAGACAGCTGGATTGTTGATCAAAAGGTAAGTGCAGCATTGGCCTTGGCAATTATTTCAACATGTCGATACAGCAAGAGAAAAAAAAAGAAACGATGCTAATTATTTTTGATAGTATTTCACTCAGGACCAACTGGAGGACTTGGAAGGAGTCTTGTGGAAGAGCTACTTTGCTTAACTATATTTCTCTCTCTTTCTCTCTCTCTTTCCTTACCTGAAAGGCACAGAAAGGGGGTCGTTGTAAATGGTAGACACAATTCATTACAGATTCAGGGTTCAGCATCGGGTCTTTGGATGAGCGGCACTCTGGTGGAATCAGGATTCGGGATTGGCATATTAAAGCATGGCTGGACAGGACGCGCAAGGCATGGAATGGATGAATGGGTTTCGCCACTTGGGTAAAAAGGGATTGTGCAAGCTTTTCCCTTTTGTAAAAAAACTTTTTTTCCCCCCCCCCATCTTTGCGCGGTAGACAATATTTTTTTGATACACTGAGAGACGGTTAATAGATGATGAATGATTTCATATGACGTTGATGTTGGATGATTGGTGTGTAGAACAACGTATATTGTCCTATCTAATCGAAAGTAATCTATGACTTTGCCTTGATAGTCTAATAATTGTTACTATCACTAGACGCTACTCTACATTTGCCTTCATCTTAATTTTACCATCTACTAGGCCCACAAGCCGGCTTATTCTTTACATATACAGGTAAGGATAAAGGTAGGTGTAATAGGGAACAACTTTATCTTAGTATTTGACCTGATAGAAGTAACTATTCATATAGGATCTTACGTGCCGGAAGATAAGATGAATTTTTGCCCATACAAGTATTCATTCCCATGGCAGGATAAGTATATGTGCTCCGTGTGAGTTTTCATGACGTCTAACTTATACTCTCATTGTGGTCATGACGAATATATTGAGTGATAAAATATAAAGAAATATTCCGTTGTTTTCCGTTGTTCTAGCAACCAGTAGATATTGTAAACGTGGATTTTAACTCTTGCTAAGTCTCATGTGAACTTATATAAATAGCTAATCTAGCCTTCGATCTCTAGTCTGAGCGGTGGACTGCACGGAAGCTCTTTGTGCTTGGTTAACTACCTATTCAGGACATAAGATCCCACTGAGCCGCATTATTTGCACCTCGAATGAGATTTATTGAGAGACAATAGCGGCTTGTTTTTTGACAAGCGGATAAATATATGACCCTCCAGCAAACAACGATTTAGTCGGGCCATAAAAACGCACTACAGCACAAAGTGAGCATTCGGCATATTGTAAAATCAGCTACAGCAAAGAAGTTGAACTTACAGTTGACAGTGAAGTTGCCTCCTCCAGCTGGTGCAGGGAGCCAGTTATTTGTCCAATTGGCAGGGGGCGTTACATCGGCTGGTTGTACAAGAATGGTAAACGGATCATTGCGAGCACTGTTGCCATATACCGGTTCACTGTCTGTATATGTCAAATTGCTCCGATCTCCTAGAGAGTATCTGTTCAGGGGATTGGCAATAAGATAACTAGCGCTGTTGTATGCAGTCAAGCTCCAAAATCCGTTAACGGGCGGCTTCCCAGAAGTGAAAGTAAGGGTGTAACTCTCATTGCCCGCCAAAGAGAGGCCATGGATGCCGGAGCCAATCCATTCAGGATATAAGGCTTCGTCTTGCACCAATTGCAAATATCCTGTATAGGCAATGATACTTCTAATCGCATATCCACCGTGGAAGTTTCCGCTGTATTGTGGGGGGAAGTCAAACCATTCATTGTTAAAGAGCTGTATCTGCTCGTCGGATGCTAACAAAGCAGCGCTGACTATCTTGCTTGATTCTGCATAGTTGACGTTCCGCGGCGGTGAGTATAGACCATTAGACACACCTGCTAATCGGAGCACTGAGATTACCGGTACAACTTGCGATGGATCAGCCGGAGGGTTATATGGAGCTACCCGAGCGACAACTGTTAAAAGAGCCTGGATAGATTTGCTGTCCAGTGCTCCAGGTGCCACCGATGCCAATGGCTCGAGAGAGCCGCTTCCCAGCAACTCATAGGTAAGGGAGGGTGCGACGGCAACCCCAAGACGAGGTACCTTTTGAACCTGGATTTGAGCCTGAATACCATGTACGATGTCGAGATCTGTTGAATTGTTTTTCAACAAGATTCGAGGTAAAACCAGGCCATATGCTGTGGGAAAATTGATAACGCCTAGATATCCGGACTTCTCTGGCAAAGTTTGGAATCCATATTTTTTGGGATCTCTTGAGAATCTTAGTATATACTTTCCAGGCGAGGTAGCGTTTAGGCTTCCCAGATTTGCAAAATTGTTAGACCACCTATAGATCTTTGTTAGCCATCCGTTATTAACCATGCTCCGAATATATTTGTGCGTTCTAACAGGTCATAAAATGGAAAGACATAGAAGCGATCATCAATCTTTGGTATCGTAATAGCGACATCGTTCGAGGATAGATCCACGGCAATTTTCGAATAGAGCGTGTCTACGTTTGGCCGTACAATAGCCGCCTCACTTGCGGTGGCGGTATTTTGTTCGCTATATATCGCGTTGGTGCCAATGGAGGTGATCACGGAATCCAAGCTTGCAGCGTATTGGATCAAAGGATAGCCATACTAGAATTTATGTAAGTCGTGTTTTGATCAATTTCATCGCTTGTTCTCCTTACTATAGTGGCAAATGCAGTTGCATCGTTGGGAGAGAAGCCCGCTCGTTTGGCGCTCGAAGAAGAGTCAAGAGGAGAAGAAAGAGTGTTCCCGGCATAGCTAAGTATCGCCCCCAAAGTAAGCACAGAAATTGGGAGTTGAGATAACATCGTACAATATGAAAGAGGACACCCGTTTGTTGTTAAATATCTAGAGAGTACTGATGTCTTGATCTCTTCTAAAGGCTCCTGGTAGATTGGGTCGAGGGGCTTGCATCTTTTATAGTAAAGCCTTAAGACAGGGAGACTATCACAAGTGTACAGAATCGTTAGATATTACGAAACGTATAGTGGAGTATATTACTTGGATTTTCTTTTTTTTAGAACATATTAGTCGATGATGCTCTGCTGCAAGCATAATACTATAAGCTAATATTACGTCTTACGTTAGATGTCTTGCGTAGTTGTCGGGAAACAAGACATTGATACTATGTGCAATGCGACTCTATTATCTCGTCACCGCTACGGAATACATTATGGCAATGATAGGGGAACTGATGCTGATAATTTAAATTTTCTATTGGTCAGACCCTTGAGAGGACGACTGAGACATCTTTCAAGAATCCGCTTTATCTGCAGGGGCGCATTGAAGGGATATGTTTTCCTGAATGAGCTAGTATCTGCGTCTTGTCGGTCTGACAAGACCAACAACTGCGTTTACTAGGGAGATATCAGGATTATACGATTGACTTTGAGTTTACTACATATAATAACAACTAAGTACTACAAAGTATTTTTTTCAGCTTACTATGATATAGGGTGCATGATTTAATGGCTACTACCTTAGGCCTGGGGTCGCGCGAGGTGTTTATTCCAACACAATCATATTCTATTAAACAATTTCCATGAAAGTGACGTCAATGTTCTAGTTAAGCTATGTAAACTGGAGGAGGTATAGAGTGCCTCGGCATTTGACGCTGCTCCAATGAAGATCATCCATACTACTATGTCCAGGTAAAACACCCACGGGAGTAATATAACTCCCCACACTTTAGGAAGCAGTAGGATTTACCTACAGAGAAGTAAATTCCTAACTGAGAGGTACTGATCCCTCATTTGCATCCCTAATCGTGCTTAATGACGTCTAATCGGCATATGTGGCGAGTAGGGTGTCGATCTCCGCGTCAGTGGGAGGCGCTTTGCCTTGGGCCTCGTGCATCACCTGGAGCTCAGCGCGAGCACAGCCTTCGGAACAGCGGCAATCCGAAAGGTCGCCGTAATATTTGCAACATGCGGCGAAGGTGCTGAGTCTTTGGCTAATTTGGTAGGCCGGACATTGGTCGCCACCAGGATTGCCGCCAGCCTCACGGCAACAGTTGAAAGTGGAGGCCATATTGACACCTTCGGAGGAGAGACACTGGCAGGCCTTAGTGGAGGCGAATATGGCGGCGACAGCGGCGATGGAGGCAAAGAACTTCATTTTGGCTCGAGTTGGGTATTGAAAAGAGGATTAATACGATGTGTCTGGGTCTTGTTGTAGTGTAAGTTAAGAGACAGGATAGTTGTTGCTGATGATTCTGACATTTTCCATAGGAAACGATGCTTCCTTTTGTACTCATCTCTTGATGCTGCCAAGCTGTTTGTTTCCTTGGCTTTCGGGATATCGCATTGAAGTGCAGGAATTGTAACCTTTCAGTCCTCATGTCTCTCTAGTTAATGCAACCGTTGGTCTTGTCACACGGGCAGTTGCCTATGGTCACGGACCAAGGTGTAGTCAAAGCCACTGCGCCTTGATAAGTTTAGGTAAAAGTTGAATGTTGTATTACACTGATAACAAACACAACATTACCACCAACAGCAAATAAAAAAATCCTTTAATAACTGGGTACTAGCCCGTTGAAGACACCATGCTTGGAACTGTTTGGCCAGCAGCCTTATTGTCGAAACAAGGTCAGCTTCCTAAGGAAGTTATCCGCCCCTCGCGGAACCCTCTTCTCGCGAATACTATCACATGATGTACGGGGCTCAAGTAAATCGCACTCTGGGGTTCACAGTAGGAAGTGTCCTCACTGCCGTTGCCACCCAATACTGGACGGCGTCTGGATCTTCCCAGCTCGTATCTGAGACGCTCAGCTGTATCTTGCTACTTCTCCTCGTTAGGTGTATCAGGCAGCCCAGTAAAGAAATCAGGAGTGCGGGTTTGCCATTTCAACCCCAAATAGAGTCCAGCACAGGTTCCTGCTGGGTTATCGCCGTGGCCATTGCTGCCGCAACGTTTTGCTCCGCTGAGAGTAATTCTGCCGGGGCTTTACTTGTAAGGGCTCTGCTATATCTCACTATATTTTAACTGAGGGCTTCATGCTGATAATTGACAGCCTGCCTTGACACCAATCTTGTTTTTTATCCAGAGGCAGTTGAATTATCAACAATGGACATCAGAAACAAGACAATCGGAGACACAGATAAGACTCGCGACGATGTGGAGCGCTGTAGCTATTGCCTTGTTTTCCATTTACACTCTGGCCTCTTCTTTCTGTAAATTGCCGAGTATAGTATTGGCAGTGGTTGAACTCCTTGCTTGCCTAACTGTCTATGGTACTCTGCTTCCAAAGCCAACAGCAATAAAACCCAAGGCCACGCTTTTTGTCGATATAGAGACCGATATTATGTCACTCGCTCCGACAGTCACTTGTCTTTTGTTGATTGCACTGGTATTCCAAACACTGCTGATCGGCTTCATGCCATTTGATCTGGGCACAACGTTGCTGTCTAGTTTCGCGAAAGCCTTGACCTGGTTTTTTATTATGCAATTGGTTCGTTCGTCATAGTTTGTGTTCTACACTTTCATTTCATTCTAACATGTTTAGGCTCGGCAAGCATCTTGGGCCGTAGCAGCGATCATCAAGACTTTCGCCATTTTCGTCACGCGTAGCCCATTCGTACAATCTTTTGATGGTCAGGCTCTCTCCCACGTTGTCGGCTCAGGCCTAATGCTGGGCCAGCTCATCACGCTGGTTCCCAGACAATCCTTCAACAGGACGCCGCTGTGGGTGTTGATGGCTGTTCCCGCTCTTCCTTACCTGGCAAACGTGCTCAACATCCGAGCTGCCCACTCAAGGGCAGTCATCTTTGCCAATACACATGAACACCCCGTCGAGTCCATTATTCGGCGGGCAAATGCCGACTTTGACAACCTACTTCTCCGACAATCCGAATTCTACACGGACGCCTGCGACGAATACTATCGTAGATACAGAGTAGAGCCTCCGCCTGGCTTTGAAGAATGGTTCGAGTATGCTAAATCTCGCGACTCAAAGATTATTGACAACTTTGACATCATGTACGAATCTATCATTCCATTGTGGAGTCTCAGTGGGCAACAAATTAGCCAAGCCGTGAAAGATGTGCAGATCTCATCAGGAAACGAGGTCTGGACGTGTAAATTCTCTGGCCAGACAACGGCCAAGATGGATTGCGCTCACCAGTGGCGCATTTATGATAGAAATTTGAGCAAATTGTTCAACAGGCTCATGGATGACATCAAAGGTGTCCTTCCAGACGTGGAGTTTCTGGTTAACCACTTGGATGAGCCCAGAGTCATATTTCCACAAGGTCAAGAGCAATCTGAGCAGATATCTGGCGTCAGATTGAAAGATTTGTCACATACGTCAACGTGGGATTCTTTGGTGCATTATTGCAGTAAGAGCGAGCGCAAAGACACAACCATGAATGAAACAACGGTAAACACATTTGGCTTGCCCTTTGTTCAGGATACCTCTATTTCTCGAGATATCTGTGAATATCCTAGCTACCGTCACATGCATGGACTATTCATGAGCCCAACTTCTTTCCGGCTGATTGAGGGCATGGTTCCTGTGCTTTCCATGGGATCACCGTCCACCATGGGCGATATCCTATTCCCAAGCCCTGCGTACATTGAATCTGAATTTTTGTACAGCGATGAGCACGATCTGGATTGGTCGAGAAAAAAGAATAATGTCTACTGGGCTGGATCTACATCGGGTGGATTTGTAACAGACACCCAGTGGAAGAAATACCACAGACAGCGATTTGTAAGTCTGGTACAGATGTTGGATGAGAGTGAACACACATATCTTGCAGATAAAGGAGGTATTGTACAGCGTGTGACATCGTCTTTTCTCAACAGTAGGTTATTCGATGTGGCCTTTACGAGAGTCTTCCAGTGTGCGAAGAAGTCATGCCGTGAGCAGTCTTCCTTCTATCGCATGAAAGCTTGGGCTGACAAGGATGAGGCGCTCCGGTCCAGGTTGAGCTTTGATCTCGATGGAAATGGTATCAGCGGCCGATGGTACAAGCTGGTGGCCTCCAAGTCGGCACCGTTAAAGCAGACTCTTCTTCGCGAGTGGCATGACGATCGCCTCTTGCCGTGGGTACATTTTATCCCCGTAAGTCTCGGCATGGAAGAGCTCCCCGAGCTGGTCATGTACTTGACTTCTACGAAACAGGGTCAGCAGAGAGCCAAGGATATTGCAGACCGTGGAAAGAAGTGGTTTTCACAAGCGTTGAGGGAGGTGGACATGGGCATATACGTATATCGTTTGCTACTAGAGTTGGCGAGATTGCAAGATCCTACGCGGCCGAAGTTGACACAAGCCAAATTCTCGTCCGCACAAGCGCAAAAGAACACGACTGTACTAAAATAATCTGCTAAGAATACTACAGGGTTTCAAGCAGCCTATTAAGAAGGAATGGTAAAAAGCGTGCACGGCTTCTTGAGATAAATAGCATAGGAGGTCGGAAAGAGTCTTCATGACTTCCTACGATCACTAGACATTTTACCGGATATATAAGTTCACTTAATTGATTTTAGATAGGTTAGATACTTGGTTACTGATAGAGTATTTATTCGAAGAGCAGTTCAGTTGATACCTCGCTCAGTGACTCCCTTGGAGTGGCTATAATGCAGGTGGTGGGTATTTGGATTTGGTATTGTCTATTCTTCTAACCACATAAAAGGCATTCCCGTCTGCTTTTTTAACGAGAGTCTTCATCCTCTACTACTAATCGCGGTTATGGGCTTCCGTATGGAAAGTCATTTCTTATAGCATCTTATGATAGGATCTCCAGATGTATGTAGGCTTGGTGGCTGTATGCAATCGTTCAGATTGACAATGCTGAAACTTTTCTCAAGATATGCTCACAAGAGCATTCAAGTAACCATTTAGGGGTTTTTAGGCTCACGAATCATGCAAGTGTGCGTATAAGTCTCTCCGCCAACATTATCTCCAGGCAGCGGCACGGTAATCTCTTCCACCACCTCAAAGCCGAACTTTTTGTACACGGGCACGGCCATCGGGGAACCGGTCACCCAGCAGGCGAAGCCTTCTTGATCCGCCAGCTCTGTGACCCAGGCCATCAATAAGCTCCCGGCACCACGTCGCTGCGCCTTGGGATGTGTGCCAAATAGATATAGAACTGCAAAGGAGTTAGTTCTTACCACGGGCAGATATCTAAACATAGAGGAATGGGGGCCTGAGACATACCGATGGCAGGTCGATTGCCCAAGGCCTGTGCCCGCGCCGCCTTAGCCCTGCTTACAAAGTCAGATTTGGAAGAAGCAATACTGTTTGAAAATTGAGGGGTAGGCGGGGGCTGAGTAGCAATCTCAGCCATGAGCTCCTGCGGTATATCTATCGCTATTAGTTACGGAAAACTAAAGGGTCAATGAAAAAGACATGGCATGTACCGGTTGGAGCAAACCGCTTGGGGTCAACGTCGGTGTTCTCGAACGCAATCTTTATCCAGCTGACCAGCTCTCCCGTGTCCGTGTCCGTGACCTTCTTATATACAATCAGTGGCTCGCCATAGTTTTTCGGCCAGCGACTAATAACACCCGCTATCCGTTGTTCAGAAGTCTGGCCTGCAAAGGAGGCTCTAGAATAGCGATCGTTGTGAAAGGAGCTGACATATGTGTGGGCGTAGGCAGCAGCATCTTTGAATGTCACGTCTCCGAGTTGGAAGGGCATCCTGATCGCAGGTAGTAGGTTCTTGTTGGACCTACTCTTGGAACAATTAGAGGTAAATGAAAACGGAGCGTGCTAAGTCGCAGTTAAAGAGAGCGCGTAGACGTTTATACAAAATAAACATCCAGACGATGGTATGGTAAGTTCGAGAACGTCTGCTAGCTACTGATGATGTCTTCTCGTCCACTTATGCTCGATTAAATTTATGCGGTTTATCTAATCTGTTCTAGTATGAGAAATGAACCTAGTTGTGGCGGCCACTCTTGAAATGCCTTGAAAGAGAAAAGTCGTTAATGCTTCCCACTAAATGTCACGATCCCCCTCTTTGGCCGGCTCGGTCTCGGCTTTCACCGCAGTTCCACCACCGCCCCCCCTCCTCATAAATTATTTTTTTGCTGTATTACCAACATGCATTTATTTTATTGCTAGCTTTTGCTTCTTAAATAAATAGGCGCTAAGCAGATTAAAGTGGTAGCAGCTCAACAGCCCATTTAAGAAAGGAAGTGGATTCTGTATCTTTTTTTCCCCTTTTAATCTGCCTGTATTAAGGAATAAATCTGTTGTCTAAGATTTGTGATTCTGGTGGAAAGTGGCTAACAATGATAGACGGGGCAATATAGCTAATCCCTTATAATCAGCTGGTTCCGTCACAATAAGCGCTACAATAGTGATTATTGACCTAATCGTTTGCCCTGTTTGGCGTAACGTTATGACGCTCCGTCACAAAAGACCTCCCTGCCTAAACCCTTATTAAGACCCTAGTTTATACAGGTATAAACTGTTGACTACTTCCGGGATTGGACATGTAACAGAATGTATTCTTTTTAAGCGCCTAGTCGTTCTCTTAAGACTCTTGCGAATCAGGCCCTTAAGCGTAGTATGAAAGTAGAACTGGAACAAAGGGGCTACGTAATTATGTAGAATTGTGTGTGTGCGCAGACGGACACCCGTTACGTGCCGCAACAGAACTACCGTATGGTAGGCCTTGAGCCCCGTAAGTTTTCGCCGTCTACCCAAAGGTACCGAAACCTGGATCGACATGTCGAGTCTGCGCTCAGACACGGGCAAGGGGCTCGCCGTCCTTGATCTTCTTCGCACCGTACTTCTCGAGGCGGATAGCTTGTATGGCGATGAAGCCCGATGTGTCTTGGGGCGTCTAATTCATGTTTAACGTGTCCATGCTGCTCTCATCAGCAGAGTAGAGGTTGGAGGTCTCGCTGGAACGTCCAACGACGTACGCACATCCTTTATAGGCGACGAGATGTACCTTGCCCTCGACTTGACGTTGTGAGAACTTGATGGCATGCTCAACAAACTCCCGCTCATGACTAAAGTACATGCCTAGTTGAAGAATTAGGATGTTCAATTCGACGACAAGACGCAAGCGTGGACGGAGATGACTAACCGTTGTAGATAGCGGCTGACCAGTCTTGAGAAAGACGGTCGCGAATGGAGCGCACCTTGCCGTCCATGACCAATCCTTCAAGATCCAGATGAGCCTGTCGAAGAATCGTTAGGGCTGGAGTATCTGTGGACGCTATGTTAGAAATTGTACAGTTATTGAACTACATCTAGTTGCATACCGTAACAGCCCCTACTTTTTAGTCCTGAGAGTCGTTAGTGGATGACATAGCTGATAGCAATACACTTCCTGGCGAGCGCGAACTCACCGATAAACCTGGACTCGACAATGTCGACACGTCCAATTCCTAATAATTAATCAGCAGGGACTCAAGAGCTTTCGTAGTCTGAAGCCTCACTATTGACCCGGCCGATCTCATTTGCTTCCTTGAAAATCTCCAGCGAGCCGGTGACGACCTTGTCGCCGACTTCAAGCTTGACGGGAACCCCTTGATCGAAATGGACAGTGAAGGGTGTCGGCTCGTCAGGAGCCTTCATCGGATCTACAGACGGACATCAGCGTCTACTCGACTTGGTTGGAATGGACAGAAGCGCCTTACCAACAGTGCGCTTCCACATATCCTTCGGGGGCTCCACTTCTGTTTCCTCGAGGATCTGATAGGGTCAGCACGATGCAAGGTAGAGTTTATCAAGTGGATGTAAGGCGGCTTACCCCAGCCTCATAGCTGCAGTGGATGATGTTGTCGTCCATGGACCAGGGAGCCTTGGGCGTAGAGCTGACGGGGATGTTTTGCTCAGCAGCGAACTTAAGTAGATCCGCACGTCCTCTGTGCGCTAGTCAGATTGGCTGCGAGAAAGAGAGGGCGAGTGATCACAAACGCGAATCGGTTGTAGAACTCTGGCATGCGCCACGGAGCCAGAACCTTGAGTGTGGGATCGCAGGCCTTCCATGCCAGCTCGAAGCGAACTTGACTAGGAGAAAGAAGTAAGTATCAAGCCAGAGGCTTCTTGGAGATATGGACATACTCGTTCTGGAAACATTAGCATCAGGAACGTGAAAAAGACAGGATTCGACAACTTACACCCTTGCCGGTACCTGAAGAGATAGGAAATCTGTGTTAGCAAATTGCCGATACAACAAGCAGGCTGTGACCCAGCTGGGAGGCCGCTTACATCCGTGGCTCAAGATCGTGCAGCTGTAATTCTTCGCGACTTTTACCATCGCCCTGGCGATCACTGGGCGGGCAAGACTCGTCCCGAGCAGGTCATCTCGATGTCAGCTAGGATGTCGATAAGTAGTCAAGCTGAGTATCTTACATCGGTCCTCATAGATTGCGTTACCTATGGATGTCAAGCGTCAACAGGCTTGTAGAACTCACTCCAAGACGCAGAGCGGGCGGACGCACATTGAATGGCAGGCCAGACCAGCTCGTCAATGAGCTCCTGTTAGACATCCTGGATGATCATGCGCTCAGCCTCGAGCTTAAGGGCCTTGGACTTCACAGCCTCGAAGTCCTCCTCCTGACCGCAGTCGGCAAGAAAGCACACAACCTCATAGCCTTGTAAAACCAAACACCGGATACTTGTACTTGTGTCAAGGCCTATTATGTCCATGAGTATGATTTTGTCATCTTCTCTTAAGCGAGGTCAACTTACCACCTGAGTAGGCACTGAATTAGGTCAGTCATCAGTCAAGCTGTATCTTACCAGCGTCGGAATCACTTACAGACAAACACGGTCCGGCGCCATTATAATGATTTCTTGAACTCAAAGAGGTAAGTGCGAGAGATAGGCCCAAGGCTTAGATGCAAGAAGATAAACGGGAAGCAAAGCAACTTGGTGTCTGGCACAAAGTTGGCGAAGATGCTGTCAAGGTTTTCAGGATTTCCAGCTCCGAAGACGGCCAACTTACAGTGCCCGGCACAAAGTTTGAGTCTCTTCCATTTTCGCCCTAGCCTATCAGATCAGATATAATGGTATTGCTGCCCCGCTTTGTTTCCATGATACAGTCGCTATACTTTAGCGCATAGCACGCTATAATATAGCAGATACCTCACTATAATATAGTGAGAAGCCTACTATATTATAGCGATTGAATTTTCTTTTAAAAACAGCGTAAGCCCTAAATCGCCTATAACCTAACGGGGTGTTAACACTTTTTGCATCTTACTGTACCTATGAGTACTAAAGGGGGACTGATAACAGAGAGCGAATAATGCGGGCTGACTCTTGTGAGAGTACCGATGCCCATGGCAATATTTAAACCCCAAGAACAAACTGTTGCAGAAGAAATTCCACCAGGTACGGTGCGAATGACATTCTAAATGTAGGAATCAGCTAACTCGCCACGCTCTGTTGACCAAATTTAGTCCATATAGCATGCTTATGAGCTCACCACCAGCACGACTGAAGCCTGTGCTCTTTATGTTGCAGCGTCAACACTACCACCAAGATGTCTTTCGTTACTCTAGCTATGGGTGTCGTGGCTGTATTTGCAGACGTACGCTGAGCAATATGCTATAATGGGTTTAGTCAAGCGACTTGGTCCGCAGGGCGTGTCCATTTAGCTACCTACTGAGAATATCCGTATTGAACACTCCGCTGATGCCACAGAGTTTCCGGTACATGTAAATTGGATGTCTACGCGTGCTTGCAGTATCTGTATCTTGCCAGTCCAATTTTTCCCTGGCCATTTACGGAGTACTCTCCCGCCCTTTTCCGCCATACTTCTGTTATGACGCCAAGCCGGGGATTTTTGAGTTCAGTGATAATCGACTAGTGATATCGGAATGTTTGGACGACGTTCTCCGCCGCATAGAGCTGGCGGGCTTCAAAACACGGTCTGTTTGCGGCTTCTTTCCGTCGCCGGCAGCTGGTGCTGATATTTTTCGGCCTGTAGCCTTCTTGTCGTTTGTTGGCTATGCCTCACATAAATATCACTATCATGTCTGCAACAAAACTTTGGAGGCTGTAGACGGTCTATCAATAATAGCAACAATGGGTTCTCAGTTGCCGCGTATAACTCGATATGCCGCGTTTGCTCACCCCGAGACAGGTGTGAACCAGATTGGTCACCTGGATTCGCAGGCAGGCATAATCCAACCTCTGCAATTTCTTTCCGGCCATCCGGTAGAGGATCTTTATCAAGTCATTGAGGCGGGCTCTTCTCAGATAGTCGCTTCAGGCTCCGCCCTTCCATTAACTTCTGTCAAGATCTTGCCACCATTATCAGACCGTGATGTGCTGGCTGTGGGCAAGAACTATATGGACCATGCAAAAGAATTCAACTCATCAGGCTACGACAGCTCAGATAAGGTCGACCGGCCGAGCCATCCGGTTATCTTTACAAAGCGTGCAACATCTATTATTGGGGATGGCGAAGATATCTTCCTACATCCAGACTTTACGCAGTGTCTAGATTATGAGGGAGAGATAGGTATAATCATTGGCAAGGCAGGATTCCAGGTTCCCAAGGAGAAAGCTATGGATTATATATGGGGCTACACAATCATTAATGATATTACGGCACGGGAAAAACAGAGAGATCATAAACAATTCTTTATTGGCAAGTCGGCCGATACATTCTGTCCTATTGTAAGCAGACGTGCGTAGACGATCCAATGAGCAACGCAATTGCTAAACTGCAGCTAGGGCCCTGTTGCTATTCCTAAGGAAGACCTACCTTCCACCTTACGTATCCAGACATATGTAAACGGTGAATTGAGACAGAACGCCTCGACCGAAGACCTGATCTTCGACTTTCCAACGTTAATAAGCACCATCTCTAAGGGGCAAACTTTACAACCTGGCGATGTTATCGCTTCTGGCACAGTATGCTTGCTGTCTTCACTCATTTTGTTATACTTAAGCTAATAACTCTCAAAGCCTGCTGGAGTCGGCATCGGACGTACGCCTCCGCTGTTTCTTAAGAATGGTGATGAGATTACGGTCACTATTTCCGGTATCGGGATCCTTCATAACAAGATTACTAACGTTAATGCGACGATTGAGAGGGTAACCTCTAGATCAACCTTCCGACTTAGTAATGCTACCCGTTCTATTGATGCTAGAATAGGGCTGACTAGAATCAATGGCAAGCCTCTGCATTACCGACGTCTTGGTTCTGGCAAGACTCACATTGTTTTTATCCATGGTCTTGGTGGCACGACTGAGCTCTACTCGCCGGTTATCTCCTATTTACAGCTGCAGGAGGTAGCAACTCTACATCTCTTTGACTTTGAAGGCCATGGCCTTAGCCCCACGCATCCACTAAGTACTTTAACCATAGAGTCCTTGGCAGCCGACCTTGCAGGCGTATTCAAGCATGCCGGTATCAGCACTTCAAGTCCAGCTATACTGGTCGCTCATTCTATGGGTTGCATGATTGCATTGACGTTTGTTCTTATGAATCCTGGCTTGGTTAGTAAGCTCTTGCTTCTCGGTCCGCCGCCCTCACCGCTCCCAGAGACAATTAGGATAGGCACCGAGACACGTGGCTACCTAGCCCAGACGCAGGGCATGGAAGCCGTTGTGGACGCTGTTGTGCTAAATGGCATATCTGAGCACACCAAAAAGACAAACCCTATGGCTGTGGCGGGGGCTCGACTGAGCTTGCTAGGACAGGAACCACAGTCCTATGCCAAAGCGTGCAGTGCGTTGGTAAAGGCTACAACACCATTAAGGGTGGAGGCCATAACAGCGCAGACCCTGCTTGTGACGGGAACCGATGATAAGTTGTCGCCCCCAGCATTAGTGCAGCAATATTCCCAGCGCATCAAGGGTGCGAGGGCAGTAGTGCTGCCGGATGTCGGGCATTGGCACACTTTTGAGGATATCACGGGCGTGTCAGACCAATTGAAGTCTTTATTGTAGGTAAACAAGATGCGAAAGGGAACGGTGTATTCTCACTTGAGTTGAGATAAGGGTAGAATTAGCCTTCGCAAATAAGGGGATCATATTTTTATTTTTATCCAAAAATTTACAAAGAAATTATGTTTCACATTTAGTCTAAAAGCAAAAAGTGTAGTCCCTGTAAGCTGTCGTCGATAGCTTACAAACAGGACATGCTTCGAGCCAGTAGCAGTGTATAGCGGCATTGTATACCAACTCCGGTGGAACATATAGCTTCAGACAACATTCTACCCTTGATATACTCTTTTCTTTATTATATCTTATAAACCGCTCAAGTCTAGCTCTTGTATAGTGTTTCGCTCCTAGCGTCTTGCCGGGGTGAATTCGGAGCTTAACGGAATAAGATCGGCCCCGTGGCATCTTGAATGGCCGATGGCCGATGGCAGTACCGTGCTTCATAGCCGGGCGGGGCATTTCTACGTCGCCGCCTGCTCCTCTGCCCACCCGTTATGTAAATGCTGATATGAACTTGGACGGTTACCGCGTATATACTCTCGTCAGGTGATATCGAAGAAAGATGTCTTCCCATCCTGTTTCTATATATGACAAAGTGGACGGTCAGCCGAACCAGTCTACCTCGTGTCCAATTGCCGAGGTAGGTGTCTAAGGGATCATGGCATCTCCGTCTCGCTCAGATTCTGTCTCACCCACCAGCCCGAAAATCTCACTACAAGTCAAACGCAACCGTCAAGCCCGAAAATATGGGTTCGCGTGTGCCAATTGCCGGCGCCGAAAAGCCAGGTGTGATGGGAATATGCCAAGCTGCGATCGGTGTCTGGAAAGCAAAGAGATTTGCCACTACAACAAGTTAATATTGCTCCCAACCCAGACAGCCTCCACTGAAACTTACAGCTCTTCTCCAGGGCCCCGTCAATAACACATGCTGTGGCAATACATGATCGATTGGAGGCTCTTGAAATGACGTTGCAGCGGTTGAGAAATGCAACTGATTTTGAGCGCTCCCAGCTGATAGAAGAACATTTCAAACACGACAGGGCCAAACCCCGAACTGCAGACGCATCTCAGCGCCATGCTTCGCGTATAGCTGGACCAAGTTCACAAATGAATGTCGCAGGAGATGGTGAACTGGCCAAGTTGTTGGATGAAACCACTATTAACAAGGATGGCCAGATCGACTTCTTTGGACCGACAAGCCACTATCACGTGCAACAGGAGAAGACAGTTCGAGTCCTTGGTCGATTCACAGTGAGCGGGGAAACGGACGCTGTTTCCTACTCCCTGCCTATTTATGGTATGCCGGCTATAGTGTGCGTGCCCTCTACGCGTAGGCAAAAGGACTTGAGATCCGCTCTGTCACCCGAAATCTCAGAGCTCTTAGTGAACGAGCTTCTAGACGTATACTGGTGTTGGCCGCATCACTTCCACCTCGTTCTCTGCCGAAGTCTCTTCATGCGTCAGTTATAAACAACAAGATGAATGCCAAGTACCAGAGAACTGACAAGACGTAGGAGACCTGGCTGCTTCTGGAACATACGTGACTATGTTTCTTCTGAATTGCACTCTGGCTCAGGCAGCTCGGTTTTCAGATAGGCCTAGTGCTTCAGAATTAAGCGCTTTCTTTGCTAAAAAGGCATTGGAATGTCTGCCCGGGGAGATGGACAGAGGATCGTCAATCTCTATGCTGCAAGGTTTGCTCATCTTATCAGCTAGAGAATGCGCGTACGGCCGAACGTCTCAAGGCTGGATATATTCTGGTATGGCATTTCGAATGATGCGCGACCTCGGCATCCATATCCATCCTCGGTCATTAAAAAACCATCTTGGAGGTCAACTTCCTGCTGATATGTTAGCCTTAAGACAGCAACTGTTCTGGAGTTGTTACACTTGGGATAAGACCATCAGCATGTGCCTTGGGCGCCCCCCAATGATTCTTGAACAGCTGGAGATACCCAGCCCAGAGGCCTGGCTTGATGGCGAGCAAATGGATAATGAGCCTTGGCAACCTCTTTCGCCGACTCCGATTCCTCTCAGTATGGGATTGTTTCAGAAGTCTTATACTGCAACCCGGTTTTCCGCGTACTGCCATCTCTCTGTGATGATTAATGAGATTCTCGATACTTTGTACTCACGCTCGCACACGGATCAAGGCCTCTTAAGTGCATATTTTGAACAGGCCTTGAGAAAGCTCACTGGCTGGGCTGAAACTCTTCCTGCCCATATTTGCTGGCGAGAAAGGTCAAGGATGACATCTTGCCCTCCTCTACACATTCTTCTCTTGAACATGGTATACCAAGCCATTATCGCCTTACTATGTCGATTTTTCCGTGCTCAGGATCCCAAAGCAAAAGCTACGGCTACAGAAGCTGCTCAGATGATCGACCACCTTGCAACTCTTCATGTTCGTCGGTTCGGTTTTCGAGTTCTCACCTACCTAGAGACGTACACAGTTTTCGTCGTGGCTACAATCAATATCTTAGACCTCAAAGAGGGAAATGAAGAGGAAGCAGAGGCTGCCAAGGCACGTTTGGCGTTTAATATAGAAATTCTTCAAAACGCTCGAAGCACTATGTCCACCATTCAGAGCGTTGAAGTGATTAAGCAATCTCTGACGGCTGACGACAGTATGAACCCAAATATGGTCACGAATTGCGAAGATCGATCCCATCAAAACTCGCCGTCTTCCCCTTTCAATCAAGGCAATGCTCCTGAAGCACAGCTACCCGGCTTAGATCAAGCAGATCTCCTTTTATCCCAAAGTCAGCAATTTGGACTGTTTAGTGACCAGGGCGGATTGGGGGACTTCAATTTCTTCCATAACTTGGCCTCCGAAGAGTTCGATATCGAGAGCCTGCTGGGAGCCGGCAACCCATTGGATGATGTCCAAAACAATCTCAGAGAAGTCGACTCGGTTGTTATTGGAGGGAATTGTAATGTCAACTCCAATGTGCCATCACAGTGGCTTCCATAGAGTCTTCCGTGGAGTGTGGGGGCTAGATGCGTGGTACTTGAATCGACATAGACACCAATTGCTTCGAGGTGCTTTCACGTTAGTGACTCTGCTACCTCAGTATACTTCAGGTCAAAATCAGAACGCTTAGTATCGAGCAGAACAAGGATAAGTACAAGGAAAAGAATTTGGACTGTTGGTATATACCACAACCTGAACTTTGAAACCGAATCTACAATTGAATTGGCTTATATATGAATTAAAGATGCGATGGTTACAACTCCGAGACGTTTACAGAGAATTGACAAATTACCTGGTTCTCAGAGTTGTCGCCTTGTTAAGAAATCTTGAGGGCGGCTCTAATTCTCATCTACCCATACGGTAAACCACATCATTCGCTTCATATAGGACCGGCGAATCTAAAGAGAGCTGGTAAGATTACCTCTTCCTTTATTAAAAAAAAAACACATCAGTTCAGATAATAACTGTGCTGTTGATATTCGGTTGCTCGTACTAGATAGCTGTGGGGGGTATCTCACTACATCGTCTCCTCGCTACCTTTCCGTGTCCGGGATGTGAATAAATTCGCAACGCTTCTTCTTGAATGTAATAGTCTTTTCAACGTAGTTTTATATGCAAATTCCCTTCCTGCGCAGCATTGGCACACCATTCAGCTGTCCGAGAGTGTTGATAAGAGCCGTAGTAAAATACGTACTGCTCTGCTACAAGAATCAGCCACGCTAAGTTACTATCATGCGTCTAACAAAGAAATGCAAAATTCCGGAGCTGACAATGAGTATCGGTATGTCTCCGTGACAATCTATTGACTATAAGGAAGTCATGGAGAAGTGACACTCTAAGAGCTAACGGACATTCGCCGGTTGACGTCCCCAATCAGCGCCGAGCACATCCTCAGTGCGCTATGCTGATTTATGTCCCACAAATACATTTCTCGGAGATTCTTATACACAGCCTTGCAGTCCAGCTAATGGTCAACAAAGCAAGGACACTAAAGTCAGTAAGTGACACCCGATTCTGTTGACGGACCAAAACGTTCAAATGGAGCTTCCGGTCCTTAGCTACCAGGACACGCTGGAGAGACTTCCACCACCTGTCGCAGAAACAGACCTAGCAGAAAGAATCAGTCAACAGCTCCAGATGCAGGATCTACCAATTTTGGTGGTTCTCGATGACGATCCGACTGGAACCCAGACGTGTCACGGCATCAACGTCCTCACTACCTGGGACTTGGATCTTCTGGTAAATGAATTTCAGTCATGCCCTCCGGGGTTTTTTATTTTGACCAACTCTCGCGCATTGCCCTCCGGCGAAGCTTACGCTCTCGTCCGGGACATCTGTAAATCGGTGCAGCAGACGGCATCTATCGCGAAGAAAGAATTTGAGATTGTTTTACGTGGGGACTCGACTCTTCGTGGCCATTTTCCCGGTGAGCTCCATGCGGCCGAGGACGTCATAGGCGAGGCCGACCTGTGGATACTGGCACCCTATTTTGCCCAGGGCCACCGTGTGACCATTCATGATATCCATTATATCGCAGATGTACATTCAGACAAACTGGTCCCAGTAGCTCAAACTCCATTTGCGGACGACGCAACTTTTGGCTACGAGAATTCAAACCTCGTGGACTACGTGGTAGAGAAATCGGCAGGCAAAATAGCGAGAAATAAGATATTCTCGGTCTCATTGCAGGATTTGCGGTTTTCAGGGGCGTCAGGCGTGACAAAGAAGCTGCTGGGTATGCCAGCTCGCTCCGTTGTCATTGTCAACGCAGTTGTTGACACGGATATAGAGGTTTTTGTTCAGGGTTTGCTAAAAGGTAAGTCACTGCTAGCCTTGTTATGATAAAGGGACGGGTTCCAGCTGACTTATGGTAAGCGCGGGCAATTGGGAAAAGGTTCATATATCGCTCAGCCGCAGCTTTTGTCTCCACACGCCTAGGAATCCGCCAGATTCCACCAGTCGCTATCCAACAGCTGCCGGGAGAATTTTATTCAGGCCAGACAGGAGGGCTCATTATCGCAGGATCATATGTACCCATCACTACAAGGCAGCTGAGAACTCTCATTGATGGACGTGGGCTATTGCTTGCTACCGTAACGTTGGATGCGGAACTGCTACTTGCAGGCCCTGATCAGGCACAACAGGTTGTTCTTGAAGCTACAAAGTCTGTAAACAAGTATATTGATAGTGGAAAAGACACGCTCGTGATGACAAGTCGAAAGTTAATCGTTGGCGATGACGGCAACTCGAGCTTGAATATTGGGGGTATTGTCGCCGACGCCCTAGTCACCGTTCTAGCTGGCCTGGATACACGGCCTAGGTATATCATTGCCAAGGGAGGGATTACATCCTCGTATGCCGCGACAAAAGGGTTACGTATGAGGCGTGCCAGAATCTTAGGGCAAGCAGCGCCTGGTATACCCCTTTGGCAATGTAAAGAACCTAGCTCAGAATTTCCTAGCCTGCCTTTTATTGTTTTTCCAGGCAATGTCGGCTCAGATACAACACTTAAAGACTTAGTGGTGGCTCTGGAAAGAGTTTAATTAAGATGTATTGCTCACGTTCAGCCAAATGTCATATTGATTTCAGACGGCAATTTATCATATTATCTCTAGAGCTGAGCTTTACAGTACACATCTCGTTACACGCCCTCAAGTTGAAGGCTCGGTAAGTGCATTCGCCTATGTGACTCGTGGCAAGCACATGATCTGTCTCCTGATCATGCCACATGGGGTTGTTTATGTATGAGTCTATGATACTCTACAACTTAATTACATATATCCAGACTTTTCGCGCCTAAGGAAAAAGGTCGCTACCGTACGATAATAATAAAAAATGGTATATCAATAATGCAGCTAGTACGTAGTTCATATAACATAGAGTTAGATAAATTGAAAAATTCGAAGCCTAAACTATTTAGCTATAGCTACAAGTGCTTTTTTAAGAACTCGATTTGTACCGCAATGTTTTCTTCGAAGGAATCACCTCGGTATGGTCCAAAGTGACCACAGTTTTTCAAGATGTGGAGTTGCTTAGGCTCACGAGCCTTTTCAAAGGCCTGAAGCTGATGGGATGTAAGGACGCTGGCATCTTTCTCACCTAGCACCATCAATAAGGGCGTTGGTGCAATACGATGAATATACTGTATAGGCTCGAATCGGAGCATTCTCAGAAGACTCATAGTGGTAATTTGATTTTCCCAATTGCCACCTTGTGCGTGACTGTCTTGGAAGTATTGGAATGCCACTGTATCAGAAAGGATAACTTTTGCTGTGCCCGCTTCTGCTTCTTCGAGGGATGAAGAAACCAGATGAGTGAGGGGCCACTCTTCCCCAGCACAAATGCGCCTGCGATCTTGAAGTACTCCGGGAAGAAAGCCCATGTGGCTCTCTAATTGCAGCTCGCCTGATACAAAAGGTGCTTGAATAACTATTGCTTTAATTCGATGGTCAATTGCAGCGGCAGTCGCAGCTACTCCTCCAGAGTAACTGGATCCCCAGTAGGCGATGCGCTCGGGGTCAACTTCTAGGAGAGACGCAGCGTAGTTGAAAGCATCAAAATAATCATCTTGTGCTTTAATAGGATCGGAATCAAATCTCTGTCCGCCACTTTCTCCAAAGCCTCGACTGTCGTAGAGGAGTGCATGGAAGCCTGCTTCTTGGAATGCCATGGCAAATCTGTCAACAAAGTGCTCCTTAAGCGCCGTAAGCTATTTCCAACTCAAGGTCAGCACAATTGTTTGCGTAGACTAGAAAAGCTGGGTCGTAAGGATAGTATCGTCGCTGCGATGGACATACACCAGGACTCATGATTACGCATGGCGC
Source organism: Trichoderma polysporum (assembly GCA_030278935.1). Taxonomy (NCBI): domain Eukaryota; kingdom Fungi; phylum Ascomycota; class Sordariomycetes; order Hypocreales; family Hypocreaceae; genus Trichoderma; species Trichoderma polysporum. Next base: position 104,346 of record JARFTM010000061.1, on the reverse strand, counting down.
TTTCCTTTCATTGGCAGAGAAAAACCATCCCTTGAGGGTGATCCCGTCGATTGTAGGAAACGTCACGTCTCTGCGGCTGGGCGACATTCTGCTTTTTCCTTGCGGCTAGACAGGTTCAAGCTTGAGCTATTGAAAACAGTAAATTATGGTGAGAAACGATGATATGCTCAACAAGGCCCCAGTTTAGTACATATACCCCGAGTAAGCAATCTCTATGTAGATTAAGCTGGTAACTTCGCACAATCTGCAGGATGCAATTATTTAGAGAGTGGCATCTTGATCACCGCTGCTAATCTCTCGGGGAAAGTCCCTTGGCCATAGTGAAATTCTCTTAGCCAAATTAATTCGTGTCGGAGAGATGCCGGCAGCCCCTCATATAGATGATGGCTTAAACCCATGCTGCGACAGCATATATTTGATCTTCCATGGGATCCTGCATAACATTTTTACAAAAATAGTTCACCGAGAGCATACGATATGCCTGTTTACCACATTGGTAAGTGCAAAGCTCAATAGATACTATTGTTCTGGGCTAAGAAACCCCGATATAAGTCCTTTTCCGCCTAAAGCCGGGTGTGATCCCAGCTCAAGTCTCACTATTGAGCAACCTGGCCCAAGGAATGGTCGGCAAGATCCCCGGCCTCATCACTCTCAGCGCAAATCCGCCGCTACCGCTCAGCGCACCTCGCGCAAAGGGTTTTGATATGGGAATTGTGGCTGTGTTGGAGTCTTCTGACCATTTGGTTTCGTATTCCACTCACCCATCTCATGTGGAGTTCGTTTGTCTTTTTTAATTACTTATTTGATAGGCTAATACATGTTGTAGAGTTCATAAAATGAGAGAAGATTTGTGTGAGGATACCTTGGCATATGATCTCGAATTTTAGTTTTTCTTCCTTTTCTTAGATAATGCAGTTATAGCACACAATCTAATCCTGCTATCTGTCCTCTAGGCATGAATCTTTCATTATATTTTGGAGTATGTATTGTAAAAGGCATTAAAAAAGGCAATATATTATCTCTATTGCATTTAAAAGCAATAGCAGCAACTTTATAAAAAGGCTATTAAAATAATGCTTATAAGTATAAAGTTATCGAAAGAGTTAAAGTAGGCTGCATATATTGTGGTATATTCAATTTTTCTTCTCTTTTCTACAGGCCGTATATACTTGTATGGTGCATAATACATTTACTTGATCAGTAGAGCAGCCATAGCCGTACTATAAACCCAGTCGATCGAGCTCATAGTAGACTTGCAAGCAGAGGTTTTCGTAGCCTTTATCTGTCGCTCGAAACCTGTCCAGGGAATAATCTTTTGTTGCTTTATATCTGAACTTTGCCCTAAGTTATCGCATTCTGTCCATGAACATTAGTTACTAATGATAGTACTAATACAGCAAGAAAAGCAGCGGGTTTAGCCGCCATCGGCTTCTGTGACCTGACCCTCTGCATAAATCACGCTCTTTGCAGCTACGCTTTCCATCAGTTCGGTATATTTGTGACCGAATAAAATAGGAGATGTCAAGCAGTGGGCATGATGCTAAATGTACGTTTGAATGGGCGGCCGCACGAATAACGGATAGATTGAGGCTTTCAGTGTCTTTATGGACGGCCTGGTGTACAAAATACATTGTTTATGCAAGTAATAAAGGAGATCAAGTGTAATTTATTGTTTATTCTTACAAGAGAGATATTCAAAATACTCAATCTGTTCCCCAATTCACTCTACCCCATTCTCTAGATAGCTTTCTTCCTCTCGAGCTTTCGCCCAATTATATAGACAATTCTATACGCTGATATCCGAGATACAATCTATAGGGACTTCGCTATCGCATTGCAATTCTGCCTTATTTATATCTTAACAGGTTGTACCAGTTCACGTTGAATCTTCCAGTCAAATGACCCATCGACATTCAAAACAGGCAAGGTGGTCGGTTTGGGGATTCTTTTTGGTTGTCCCTCACCAGTGATGTTCTTGTGCACATGTCCGTTCATGACTATAGTGTGAATACGATCCTTGTCCTGGAGGATCTCAATGTCTTCTAACGGGTTCCCATCCACAAGAATGACATCTGCGTAGTAGCCCGGAAGCAGCTTGCCAAGTTCCTCCGGATGTCCCATGAGCTCTCCTCCCCACGCGGTGGCAGATATAATAGCTTCCATGGGGGAAAATCCAAAAAGGTTCACAAAATGAGCAAGATCCCGTGCGTATGTTCCATGAGGAGCCCAAGCAAAGCCGTAGTCACCACCAGGGAGAACTTTGATGCCCCTCTTACGCATCTCGCTCATCGCCTTCGAGGCGATCTCCACCTCCTCCTTCAGCTTTTTCTTCGCAGCCATCTCTGGGGTGAGACCAAAGGGAATGGCTTCGCCCGTGCATGATGTGAGAGGAAATTGATCGCAGGAGCAACAAATATATGATCCTTGATCTCTTCCAGCAATTTCATGCCCTCATCATCAACATACGATGCGTGATAGATGACATCCACGCCGGTCTTAGCGCAGAGCTTGACAGATGCGGCACTTCGTGCGTGCGCACACACACGCTTCCCACGGCTGTGTGCTTCCTCAACGGCGGCACGAGTCTCCTCCAGAGTGAAGTAAGTCTCTTCACTGCCCATGTGCTCGTGAACATAGTCTCCAGTCATTGATATTTTGATATTATCCACTCCCAATGCGAGGAATTCTCGGACTGCCTTGCGCATTTGATCCACGCCGTCCGCGAACTTGGTAATGGAAGGACCAATGGCGCCACCAGTGGTGGAAATCTCTTGGGCGTTCGAGAGCGTCCGAGGACCTGGGATCATTCCTCTCTTGATGGCACCTTTGATTGAAACGTCGAGTCGAGGTCGAGCGGATGCGGCGCCAAAACACATAGTGAAGCCATGGTCAAGATATATCTTTGCCGAACGAGCCGTGTGCAACACGTGCTCTTCTAAGGGTATGCGGGCGATCCCATCCAAAGTTGGGGAATCGGTCCAGCTGAGGTGAGTGTGGGCATCACATAGACCAGACATGAGCGTTTTCCTCCCCTGCCCATCGATTATGAGCATGCCTGGCGCGGAAGCTAAATCGAGCATTCCCACCTGAGCGATGTGTTCTCCTTTCACCAAAACATCTCCTAGAAAAGGAGCCTTGCCCGTAGAATCTATGATGTTAACATTTTTAAATAATATCGCAGTTGGATCACCCGGTAGATGGTTGTTGATCTCAATATCTGCCGGAGTGGGTTTGTAACGCTCAGCGCCAATGGTAGCTGATTGCTTGGTGGCAGACATAGTGTGAATGAGACAGTGAGCGAGACCGATTGTGGGAGTTATACTGGAATGTTTGGTAGCTTCATAGCGGCAATGGAGGAGTATCAAGGATATATATATCTTTGCAGGTGCCCTCTTCGGTCAGGGAGCTTGCATGTCCATAAACACATCGTTATAACGATCCCTTATTAAAACAATGATCTATATATACCGATGAGAACGGCCTAATACAATATTTTCCCTGTATCAGATAAATGATGAAGTAGGAAGTCACGCTTTTTTCTTATTAGTACATATATAGCATCGTTGTAGCCCCTTGTTACGTATGAAAATCTACTAAAGGTTCACTTTTGCAAGTGTCTCAAGTAAAGAGTAAGTGCTTTGTACTGCACTAATAGATCGCCCTATGAAACTGAGTATACTTGTGTTATGTTGCGATAGTCGTATCACAAAAATCGAGATCGTGTTCTTGGGCAGATTGTTAGACCCAAGGCTGACTGTAAAGAAGAACGCGGGGAGCAGCAGTGGGGTAGAATGTGGGGAAGAGGAGCAAGTGCGGGTAAAACACAGGGCATGACCGATTCGTCCGTAGAGAAGAATGGAGCATCTGGCCAACAAGATTAGCGCTGACGGGAAGATGCCGGTGTGAAGGACTTGCCAGTATGGAGCGAAGGCTTGCGGAGAGATCCCGGACAGCGACAACTGCTCGCCAAGGATTTGAATATGAAAGCCAGGTGACCAGTTTCGATATAGCGTTGCGAGCCCTCTATCTCCGCGACGATGAGAAGGCGGCAGTATGAGGAAAAACCGATAATAACTAATACAAAGTAGATCCTGTTGAATCCCCAAGCCGGTATAATCAGCTCATATAAAGCAAACGAAACATTAAGCTACTTAATGTCCAGTCCTTCTCATCGTTGTACTGCTTTCTTTCCTTGCGTCGTCTGTAACTAAATCCTCAACACACTCATTAAACACAAAATGGCCTCTGGTAAATATACGTTTGGGTGGGTAGGGCTCGGAAATATGGGTTCGAATATGGCTCTTAATCTAGCTACATACGCAGAACAGCAGCATCACCCTAAGGTTCGCGTTTGGAATCGCACAACAGCCAAGATAGAGGACCTAGCGTCTGGTCACTACCAAGTTGCGGCTTCTCTCAACGAGATTGGTTCCACCTGTGACATCGTCCATGGATGTCTTGCCAACGATGATGCTGCCTTGGCTGTATACAAGGAGCTATTTGGAGTTCAGAAGCGAGGCACTATTTACGTGGATCATTCGACTCTATATCCTACGACTTCGAAGATACTTCAAGCTGAGGCCGAAAAGCACGAGGTTTACTTCTTATGCTGTCCAGTTTTTGGACCTCCTGCGGCGGCCAAGTCGGCGGGTTTACTGGTAGTGTTGTCTGGTGATACCGCAGCTCGAGAAAGCGTCGAAAAATACGTTGTTCCCTCGCTTGGCAAGGCCTTGATCGACTGCGGCGACAAGACGGCAGATGGCGCAATGATGAAACTTCTAGGAAATTACTGTATCTTAGGCACCATTGAACTTCTTTCAGAAAGCTTCACATTGGCTGAGAAGGCAGGATTGGATGTAAATGTATTTTACGACTTCATTCGTAAGCATTCTAGATCGATAGTGATTTGGGGGGGGGACATGCTAACTATATGTATAGAGCAGTGGTTTCCAACACCTACATGGCTGAACTACGGTAAAAAAAAATACGAGATGGTGCATTCAGCGGCAAGACAGGTTTCACATTGCCGGGTGGTATGAAGGATGCCTCTTATATCCGCCGGCTTGGAGCTGTAACCTCAACTCCAACACCCATAATGGATCTGGCGTGGAACCATTTAACCACAGCATTAGCAATCGGCGGACCAGAGCTCGACTGGAGTGCATGTGCAGTCGGTATGAGGGTCAGTGCTGGCCTTGAGCCGTTTATTGGGGAAGCTTTTAGTCTCCAGAAAGACTACTCCAAAAGAAAAGCGCCTAGAACAAGCGGTTCCGAAACATAGCAGAATATAGCAGAAATGTTGTATACATAGACCTGAAATAAGAAGCAGAATGAAACATGAAGATGCTTGTATAGTATAGTTCTAAAAGTTTGAAAGTTTAATTCTCGAGGTAACATGGACCACGGCAGAGGTTCCCTCAAGATCTTAGGAGAAGAGACTGAATCAGCGGCAGGGGATGCAGAGCCTAGCTAAATTCTCGCATATACGCCATGCCCGCGCAAGAAACATGTTCTTTAGGCTCTTCGAGTTGCGGGTCTTACTGAAACAAAGAGGCCATTGTGGTAGGTACTGTAATGCCATCAAAGTGCAGGATACTGGAGAGAGAAATGAGCGTTCCACCTAGAACTTGAAGCTCAGCAAATGCTTCCACACTATCAAGTACCAAGTTGCATAGTCATGATTTAATCTGCCTGTGAGTTACTCGTTAATAGCGACCTTAGCGGTTGTGGCAGGGTTAAACATCCTATTTTTTGTAAAAGAGAGGCCATTTTAGGGGTTCATGATGAGGCACTCCAGACCGCCGGGCAGTTTCTGAATAGTGTCCGCTTCGTGGGCGAAAACAGTTACACAGTACCTACAGTGCGTCCTTTTCTGCTTCCAAATTGAGAAGCCCCTGTGTTCGATACCTCGCCGAGAGACTTGGCGACCTCTATCTCAGTAACACAGAAACAAGAGCGCCAGCTTCAGCTCCATAGTTGATTCAATATATATTATTTTAATTCTATACATTTGATGCAGCCGACCAGTGCATCTCCCTTCTTCACTCTACCGACTGTAATGGGCTGCGGCCTCTACTTATTCCCTTTTTTAATCGAAGTTATCGAAAATCGCTTGAATATAACTACTATACACTTGGACTGCTGAGGTAGCAAGTAATATGGCTTTCTGTCCTTCTATTCGTATCTCTGGGGCTCTAAGCTTTGCTGTGATGATTGATGCTGAAGGAGCAACGTCGCTTAGGTTAATTGCTGCCTCCATAGATTTTTGTACTAGGATGACGCTTCCTCGAACGGAAGTAGACTTAGAGGGCGATTTGACGATCTCAAAAACTGCAGACAATGTGAACTCAGTCACGTCAGTCATGGATGCAAACTGCTTGAGTTCGGGATACGCAGGGTATACATCTTCGACTGCAGAAAGACCAGCCCAGACACTATAGCCTAGGCTTTTCTCTTTCAATGAAGACCATCCAACTAAGAAGATGCCACATACTAGGCTTTTGGTTTCCAAGGCAAAATATGCGCGTAGAGCCCCTTCAAAAGCCTTTGGCGACATGGACCCATCGAGAGGGAAGCAGATACCTATCGGCGGCAGCTGCGGGTCGCGTCCAGAGTTGCCCAAGTAGATGTTTCCAACGTTATCTTGCTAACAGTCCATCAACATCCACAGCTTTACTGGCAATCAATTTGTGATTGAAAACGTAAACGTACTTTGAACAGTAGCATATGCTGAGCGGCTAACAATCGCAGACATTTGCGCAAGGAAGTATTCAGCCGAGAACTATCAGACTCCAACGACAGCGAATAGAATGGGAGTAACCATTTCACAGCTCTATCGGCCTTTTCGGCTTCTGTCATGATGGGCGATTCAATAAGATTGATGAGGGCGTTTATCAATATCAGACACCGTTTTTACCACCGCAACAAGTAAGCATATTTTGCTTTCCACTCTATAGATAGTTGTTCATTTAAATTCTGAGTTTCTCGCACACTTACAACTAACGAAACTCCACATGACGAAATAGGAATGGCTTAGTCGGGGCAATCGGGGCATTAGACTAAACAAATCAACGATGCATCAGCAAAATACAACATGGCAAGTTCGCCGGAGAGATGCCGGGCGGCGGACTTTCCGACCAGTAAGACTTTTTACTTGCAGTTATGCGACGGTTAGCGCAATGGAATCTCATTGCACAATCATTCACCATCAGAAAACACCCAAGTGAGAAATGACTTGTGGCTACCATATCTTGCATGACGGAAGAACACTGTTCTGTACTACCTTGGTATTCTTGGCTGAAATATCTTCCACGAAAAATGACAACCGATCTCAGTCGGGGCTACAATGCCTGGGAAATTGCCTGTAAATAGTAGATAGGCTAAACATTTCAAGGGTTAAGGAACCATAGGATGTCGTTGAGATCATGTACTCAATTTTGTCACTTGATTGATTCGCAACGCTGAGTACTGAGCTTCTGTGCCAAGTAAAATATTAGTATTAGAGTGCTCCACAGCTGAAGGCGAGATATGTTATATAGTTTAATTTACTTTGAACTATGTTGGTTGAGCCTTTTGATAAGAGTATCCTGGCCGTGAACCCTCACTTGGCATACGCTATGGCTTTTGCCACTAATATGGTTTGACCCTTCAATCGTGGATTCGAGCGGCTGTCGCTAATTGAATGTAAACTGCGATGTGATCTATTCTGTTGACCCAAGGGCAAGCCATATCTTTCTATCAAGCCAATTGTCGTAGTCTAATATCCCAACTGCGTAGTTTAAAGATGAATCCTAGGTATGAAGAACTTAACACATACGACGATAGCCATCGAATAGCATCAACGCTGTGTCGTGCAACTATTCATCAAAGTTAGTAACAATGCTTATTTTTAATCACATCTGGCAGATAGCATTCCGGCCGGCAATATCGGTTCGGAAATGCATCCCTTGAAAGTTTATAGTCTCCACCCCCTTGTACGCACGCTTGATTGCATCTTGCAGTGAGTCACTGTATGCGGCAACCGAGAAAAGCCTACCCCCAGCAGAGTGTAGGACACCCCCAATCATCTTCGTACCGGCATGGAAGATGTGAATATCTGGAGAAAGAACCGGATCAAGTTGGATAACTTCGCCTGTTGAGTACGGCCCGGGTATCCCATCGAAGATATCACGACATTGCAAGCGTAGCCGGAGCGAATGCTTAAATGGGTGCTTTCGAGAGATCCTTGAGTACATGCCAATAGAACTGCAGCCAGGTCTGTATCCTGTGAGAGGAGTAGCATCATAGTTTGTGTTTCTGGATCTCCAAAACGAACGTTATATTCTAGAACCTTTAGGCCAGATCGAGTTATCATGATTCCTGTAAATAGTAGACCTCGAAACGTTCGGCCTAAAACAACCCAGAAGAGCCAAATGATTAGGTAGGGAATATTGAAGAATAGAACTAGGTGAGACAAAACATTGGGATCACTCAACTTCAGCCTGTAAACCATCAAATGTAGGCTTCAGAATCGTCTCTTCAATTTTGGACATCATCGTGTCAGTAACAAATGTTGCTGGGGCATAGACACCCATTCCACCCGTGTTAGGGCCCATGTTGCCATTAAAGATTCTCTTGTGGTCTTGGCCCGCTGGTAGCGATTTAAACGATTTGCCATCGCTGAATGTCAAGACACTGATTTCATCACCATCGAGGTACTCTTCGACAACAATAGACAGTCCAGAATCGCCGAATTTGCCGTGAGCAAACGAATCTAGCTCCTCGCAAGCTTCGTCCTTTGTGGCGGGAAGCACAACGCCCTTACCTGCAGCCAACCCACTGGCCTTGATGACGACATTATGGTCAACAGTTCGTATATCTTCTTTGACCGACTCGAGGTTCGCGGCGACACTCAAGTCAAAATTTTGGTATGCAGCGGTTGGTATTTTATACTTGTGCATAAATTCTTTGGCGTACGTCTTGGAGCCTTCAAGTTCTGCTGATTCTTTTGATGGAGCAAAGCATGGGATTCCACCTAGAAAACCGTGTGAGTGAGTCATCTCCGAGTGACCATTTTTCACGCTATTCAGCTCAACTTCACACTATATATATGTCTTCATATATGAAATCACTTACATCCATCGACTTTGAGAAGCCACAAAACGGATGACTAACAAAATGTATAAATGTGAAAGTTATTTCTAATAAATACCTTTTTTTTGTCAGCGCGCTTAATAATTAGCATCATGGTGTTGCTAGTGTTGGAGTTCGCTAGTATCCGTCGGAAATTCCGATGAGAATCCATACCATAAATCCGAGTTTCAGGAGAACATCAAAGAGTGGAGAATTGCATATATCCGACCGTGTGAGTAAAGTCTCTCGAAATATGCGCGTATACCCATTATTTGCGGTGGCGAAGTTCTTGTAACTTTTGCTTTATAACAGGCTATGTGCACGTAACAATATGAAGCATACAGTTTCTGTACGTTGTACCTGTTCAATCTTCGATGGGAGACTGACTTGTAGGGCTTATATTACCTGTACCTCTATGCTACACCACACACCGATCTTTTTGCCATCTCCATGCTGCCTCTATGGGAAGTATTGCCACAATATATTGAGAGTCATCATGACAGCTTGCCATTCTGTCGATGTGCTATGTTTGAGTTGACAAATATTGAATCAACCCTAAAGTCACTATATGCCCAATTGTTGAAGGCAATAATAAAAGGGACTTACCGCGTCTGATGACGCCCATTCCTCCGAGTGATTTTGACATTCCTACAATGGTATAAGAAATACAAATAATAATTTCTCATGCTGAAGCTTGGAGCCCTCCATTACGGAGATGTCAATGACGTGTCTGATAACGGTATCTGCGGACTGTGTCGCAGAGCCAAGGAGATGAGAGATTAGATATCTGCCTTTTTATGCAGAAATCCCATCGCGCTTCTTCGACAGATAAAATATCCTCATTATCTTCGGCTGCTCGACTCTTATTGGCAAAATTCCCTGAGCTAGGACACGGGCCACTCTTCGAGGCTGACCTGTCTAAATCTTTCACAGTTCACTTCTTCGCTTACCGAATCAGCGAAGCTTCTACACAAAGTGCAACTCAGATCCAGACTAGCTGTTGGTTTGAGCCGCTAGATCGTCAATGTTCACTAGAGGATCTAAGCTCTCGTCTTTCAGGAATAATATCAACATTTTAGCTCGAAATTTAATTTCGAATAGTTTGGAGTAGGATAAATCATAATATCCAACCTCCCAAAGACAATTTGCGACGCCATTACTGCGACAAAAGCTATGGGAATCCGAGATCTCCGGGTTGATGCAGTTTGCAATATCCAAACAAAAAGCAATTACACAATTCTTTTCATGGCTGGAATATAGAAGCCGCTGAAATGAAAGCCATTATTCTAATTATTTATTTTGTATATTAGCTTTAAGCGCAGCAAAAGCCCTGATAGGTTTCTCAACGAAACGAACTCAATTCGATATTCTGGGAAAGAACATGGATGCATTCTACATAAATAAGCCTTTTTTCAATCGGAATACCAGCTGAAGCAATAAAGACCGATGTTAGTTCTATGCCGTTAATGAAGCGCGCCTGGGCTCTACAGGAAAGTGCAGTTGGTCTACTATAAGAGTGCAACAGCGACTTCTTTCGAGAAAACGAACCTCTCCGGAATATGCGTCCCCAGCATGATATACATATTACAGGCTCAAAAAGAGGTGGCCTGATCAAGTTTGAGTCTTCCTAAAGAAGAGGCTCTCGCTATAGCTTGCCTTAGCACAGTATGCCAATACAAGTCAATGAACATAACATGCGAAACAGATCGTTTCGCTGCTATCCATGGGGTTGTTAGCTATACCTGTCCGGCCAAAGCCTGCGCCAATTATCTTCATCGGAGCATGGATTGGATAGAATGCATGTGCAGTCCAAACCGATGCGCGGATCTGCGGCTCGGATGCCCTTGTATCCCGCCCCGACAGGTGGAGAAAAGACGTTGCAATTATCGATGCCATGTTCTGGGTTCAGTAGGTGAAAGCAGTTTTTATTCCTTTTTTGTCGCGCTCAAGGGCCTGTTTGGGAGTTGCCTTTGCACTGATGCAGCTCAAAGTTGTCCTATATGAACTTTTTAGCGAACTCGTATTGGGCGTATATAATGACGGCACGCCTACTCTGCGTAAGGTAAGTATAACACGCCAGAGGAGAGAACAGCGAGTCAAGTTAACAGTCTCTAGGGTCTTTAGTAAACCCAAGTCATTGCAAGTTTACACTGAAAGCAAAAAAGTGCCAAGCAGTCTAGGTTTGGCGGGGTCAAATTTTACTGACCGTATGCCACGCATGTATGATAATATTTAGCTATGAAGATCTATATAGCTAAATAATAGACTGCAGGTTAATATAGCAGTTTATTTACGTAGATGCATACAAGGCCAGCGAATAACCATTGAGAGTATCTATGACGTACGACTTTGATCCATGATCGATCACAGCACAGATGGCACCTGTAAGCACTATTTCCAGCTAGGTAGCTGGCACCTGAATTGATGTAGAAATGGGTATCAGTTAACTCTTGATAGCAGCTATCGGCCTCTCTCTCAGCTTGTTAGACCTCTACTTTGAGATGCTGGCGGTATCTAATGCAGTCCGGGCATTAAAAAGCATGAGATATGCCCGCTAAGATAGCCGTGGGTAGCGCGATCTGGGCGTGTTATCTTGATCGTTGGCTGATTGGTATAACTACATGTAGTTGGCACGAGTAGTAGTCGAGCTGCACATGGCTTGAATCCTGTTTCCTACCCTACAACTTCGATACAGCTACCGAATATCCGCCGTAGTGATAAACTCTTTGAGTCACGAAGAAAATGGATATAGAAGCCTAGTAGATAGTAGGATTTATAGCCATGAAACTAGTCCAACTACGGATCCAGGACAACCCAGGTATAGGAGACGCCTACTTCTTCTTAGATAACTCGGCAGTTATGGACGGTCTCCTCGAAATCCCCCCAGCATCCTTACAATATGCCTACATTAAATTCGGCAAATTAGCAGAAGCAATACTGCTGCAAAAGACAATAGTTGCATAGGTCCTTGGGCATAAAGACATGCCTGGGAACGAAGTGGCCGATCAACTAGCCAAGGAAGGTTTAGAACTTCTAGCATATAGCCAAAACCACTCCTCCCTTATAAATATAAGGAGGTAGGCAAAGCTAAGAAAGAAATTAATGCATAAAAGCTTTTAGTTTTTAAACCTGGTGAGCTATAAGAAATGGCGTCTTGACGCCCCAGCCAGCCTACCAGAACTGCAGCTCCCCTGAACGGCACTATACAGACTTATCTTAAAATAATTAAGGCATAGACCTTTTATAGAGTACCACAAGAGGTTTAGACACAACGCCTCCCTTCAATGCAAATGCAGCAAGCCAAGAATATAAAGGCACTTTATAAAGTGCAGGATGGTAAAGCCCTTCCTGCTAGAACAGCTAGATAATTCCATTAAAGAGCATAAAACACTTATTTAATATATACTTGGCCTTAAAGGGTACAAGGCCTTTTAAAAACTACTAGAGGATGCCAGCCCTTATAGCAACATCCCCTTAAATTTAAATTAAACAAACCCAACCCTTCTCTTTTATACCTATAAAACATAGCAAACGCAGGTCTAAAACCGCGGCTCTTACCGTCTTATTGCCTAGATGTAGATTTATATAATTAGTTTACTTAGTAGACGAAAATAATAAAATAAATAAACAAACAAACAAACAGTAGGATTTATAGTTATGTAGGAGATTCTTTGCTCTACCTTAGATGATGTATGAAAGATACATGTAGATTATAAACAGAACTAAGAGCCACACAGGGTCTATGGAGATGATTTCAACGCTGAGCACTCAACCACGTAACAATGTCCTATACCGTGCACAACCACATGGCTTGCATACACGAATAAGATCTAATCACTATGGGCTGTATAGCCGCCCACGCTGCAACTTATGATTTCGCTTTCTTGATGTGATGTAAATGTCGCCGGGCTGCTACGCAAAATTGGATAGCGCATATGGATTAAGGCTCATAAATAAAAATAAGCTCGACGGCCTTCAACAAGCCATCTCGACCTCAGTCGGAGATGAATGATTGGTTGATACGATTACATAATCTCAATGGGCAACTAACATTGGTTGGACTGATTACGTAATCCGAGTGCCCGGGTAGCTCAATTGGCTAGAGCGTGCGGCTTTTAACCGCAAGGTTGGGGGTTCGACCCCCCCCTCGGGCGCCAACATTTTTGAAGATGAAAAACTTCAAGTATTTTTTTTTTGACTGCGGATGAGATGTATTCCCTAATTAGATATCCTTGATTATCTTGGCCCAGAGAGTTTGAGATGTTGTGGTCAGATGGCGGGGCGATGATTCCTAATAGGGATGTAAGATAGGCACCGAGATTTTTGGAACTTTTGGTATAAGATTATATGAAAAGGCACTAGCAGCCCAAAGGCACTAAAAGTTGCGCGAAGGAATACACAGGTATACGTAGTAATGTGGTGCTATATATGGTGAGATTAATGAATAATGAATAATAAATGATGAGTTGGCTATCAAGGGAGAGGATGTGTGTTGGCAAGCTTGATGCGAGTTGTGGTGGCGCTCAATATCCGTAACAATTTACCTAGGTAAGGCCCACCTATGGCCGGCGAGTGAGCAACTAATACTCTAGGACCAATATGGCTTTCCCAATGTGGCTTTGCCTGACAAGGAACGACTAGACAGACATTTGGCGAATTCAATGCCCACGTATCAATCATGAGATGGGGTCTCGTGAGGGCATCGCCACCGCCAGCAGTATAAGAAAGAAGCTACTGTCAAACACGAAGTGGAAGTGGAACGAGAGAATGTGACGGACAACAAATTAACAAACTAAGCCATTCCGCCTCGTAGGACAACGACTAGATGGCCGAGCGAAGGACTGTTGCCTCGTTAGTGGAGGGGAGAGGGGAGAGTGACGGTAGGCAAGCGGTGAGGATGATGCCAGAGAAACGAAGTCGATATACTACATTAATTAGAGCTGTGGCTGAGGTAAACAGCCCTGGCCGAGTGGCTGTTGCTAATAGTCGGTATGATTAAGGATGGTCCGTATCAGACGCCCTAAATGTATACGAAGTAAGTACGGAGTAGGATCTAGTGTAGAGAATATTATCCATCTCCAGGTTCTCCTGTAAGATACCCCCGTTTATAGACGATACATAACCAGATTAGGCAAATGCATGCAAGGGTTTTGCTACAGCCAAGGACGCTGTTATAATCAACAATTCACTAGGTGGTATAGCAAAGTATACTTTTTTTTTTTTTTTTTTTGAAATTAAATCAAAGCCCTTGAATTATATTAATATTCCTTTACCTGCTTCTCATTAGCTGCTATCTGGGAAGTTAATGATTATATCTGCTTTGGAAAGGTATAAAGAAAGTAGTGGTATTTTAAAGATGATTTACAGCCCTGGTTAAAGGACCTCTTCGAGATACGATACTAGAGAATGCTGTGCGCGGAGCCTTTACCTCATATAGTCGTAGCGTGGCTATGTCACAAATTTCCCTTTGATTGGTCAAGGCACTTCGCAAGGCTGTTCACGATAGGGAGTCCCTCGGTGGCTGCATGTACCAGTGACCCATCGCATGCCGGTGTGGCGGCCAGAAGGGCTGCAAGGCACCAGGGGGCTTTAGGCCCTGGAGGCCTTAGACATTAGCGGAACAAGGCCTAGCGCTGGGCAATGTTATGCACCCCTTTGCAAAAGCCATGCGGTGCCTTTGTATTGGGTACCTCCGCTGCCTAGGTAGGTCCCCAGTACCCAGTACTAAGGTGCTCGTGCCTTGATAGACTAGACGTCAGTTGATTTGCCCTTTTGCAGCTTGGCGCCTGGAGCGACTGGCAACAAACATACCAACACCGACCGCACTGATGAAAGTTCCAACACAGCCTCGCGCCAGGGCACGCCATAGGGAAAGCGTCTGATCTCCAGCTTCTATCGCTGCTTCTGCTTCTCTTCTCCCTCATCCACCCCTGCTGACATCGTCAGAGAACCGACCCTTGCCCGCCTTGGCTTCCCGGCAGTAGCTCTATCGAGCGCTAATCCACCGTCCCAGCATCGAGCGCAGTGACGCTTCGCTTCCCGACTGACCTGGCTGTTTGTTTGTCTGTCTGTCTGTCTGTCTGTCTGCCCTGGCGGTAGCGGTGACTGTGACGGTGAGATTCGCTGCTATTGGAAGCAAAAAAAAAAAAACAGCCTGAAAGGATCCAGCTGGCTGTCCCCGAGCATAGGCGAAACGACAAGTGGCTTGCGCTTTTAGTTCAGCACTATCGAGAAGCGCCGGCGCATTGCAACTGCTGGCCAGACGAGACGAGACGAGACGAGACGGGTATGTTTGCGGTTGATTCTTTACAGCACTTGATCCATTGTTATTCCCGTTCTTTCAGCGGTTGGGTTGAAGCGGGACCATCAATGTGGCTTGCGCGCACCCGCTGGCCGGAAGACTCTTTAGGGGGGCTGGGCCTAGAAGAGCCTGCTGCTACCTAGGCCCAGAATCCGAATCCCTAGTTGAGGCACGGGCAAGCGCCGTCTGTGACCAACACGCATAGGGAGAAAGGCTAGCTGCGCTCTCTCACATCAGCCTCGTATCTATCTTACACTTTATCGTGCAATCAAGTCAAACCTTTGGCGTTGGGCCGCCTGTCAGAGGCCTTCTTTGGCGGCTATACAATGGGAACCTGTCTTCTGTTTTTTTTTTTTAGACTGGATTACTGAGCTGACATACCTGGAGTGAGATCAAAGAATATATATACGGAGGCGCTACATCCGTCGACAAAAGAGCATTGATGCTTCACCCCACCCTAAGCGCAAACGGAAGTCACAAGCAAAGTGGCAGTGAAGGTGAATAAAGGATCATACCTAGTATCACAAGGTGGTGGTTCATGCGCCTGTCTCACCATCTGCCTGCCTGCCTACCAGCCCGCTACTGCTTTGACCCCATCCCAAAGCGCAGATATCAATCTTAACGCATACACTACGCCCGGCCTTGATCGAAATTACTCCATGGGCGAGCTCAGCCTTGCTTCAAGCCTCGCCGCACACCCCCCTCTTTCATCTTTATATTGCTCCTGTCTCGGCCTCTCTTCGCCCATGCCGGCATCGCGTTCTTCATCCATGAGTTCCAAGTTCTCTTTTTTTCAGCGTGGGAGGTTTCGGCAGAAGCGATCAGAAACCATGAAGTCCACCGATAGTAGGGATGAGAAGCGCTCTCGGCAGAGTGACTGTGACTGCGACAAGGCAGCCGCGCGGAGGCTGATTAGAGCGCACGACTCTGAGATTGAACTGCGGCGGAACGGAGACGGAGATGGAGATGGAGACGGAGATGCGCAAGGTCTTCCTCCGTCCGGTCTCGGGGCCGAAGACGGCACCTTTGGCCTACCCCTGAACACTGATACCACCGGCACCGGGAGTCAGAGTCAGAGATCCATAATACCAAGTGTAGATGAATACGATGAAGTGCGAAGTATGGTGGTCTCTCGAGAGAATGAGTTGTCTTTCGATGCTCGGTACCGCTCCCGCGCGAATGACAAAGAGCGCCGCGTTGACGACATTATTCAAAAAGTGCGAAAGCAAGATGAGACTTTCTTCTCCAAACTGCCATCCCGAAAGGGCTATCAAGGCCAGCTTCATCCACGGTTTGCAGGCGATCACTTTTTATCCAACGCCGACCTGATCGACGAGACGGGCTTATTCAAAATTGCTTCCATGATGCCTAAGGGCGCCCACTTGCATATCCACTTCAACGCCTGCCTACCGCCCAACGTTCTGCTTGACATTGCCAAGCACATGGACCGCATGTTCATAACAAGTAACCTTCCCCTTATCTGCAAAGGCGAGGGCGAGGATAAATATGAAAATTTTGACAAGTGCGAGATGCAGTTCTCCATCATGAGTCCCGACAAGGAGTATCCTGGCGATCTGTTCTCTGCCGACTATCAGCCCAGGCAGACGATGAAGTTTGCAGAATTTCGAAAGCACTTCTCAAAATATTACACCAAAGCGGATGCCGGTATTAACGGCAAAGAGAAAGTTGATACGTGGTTGCTAAATAAGCTCATATTTCAAGAGCAAGAGGCTCACAATCTTTTACAAACAGCATCTGGGTGAGTTTTTGTCGTTGTTTCCTTTGCTTCTATTCACCTCATTGCTCTTGGTCATATTCCTTCCAAGAGATTGGGTTTTTTTTTCCCCCATTCTGAATGCTAATGGCTATTTTTCTTCTTTGCGCAGTGCCTGGGAAAAGTTCAACGGGAGAACGCGGATGATGAAGGGCCTCTTCAACTATGAGACGGCATATCGATCATATACCCGCCAGTGCCTCGAGGACTTCGTTCGAGACAACATACAGTACGCCGAGATACGGCCTAATTTTATGATCAGCAATCAACTCTATCGCGATGACGGGACTGCAACTATTAATAACGAGGGTATCATGAAGATCATTATTAATGAGGTGGAGGAATTCCAAAGGGCAAAAGCCCCCGAAAACAAATTCTTTGGAGGTCTCAAAGTCATCTACTGTACACCAAGGTCACTGCTACCAGAGCAGGTCAAAGCTTCCCTCGATGAGTGCATACAGTTTAAGAAGAAGTGGCCACAATGGATTGCAGGTAAGCATTTGGCTTCCTAGTCTTAAATTCTTTCTGTATACAGCGCTTACTTTTTTTTTTTTTTTTTGGGTACTTAGGGTTTGATCTTGTTGGCGAAGAGGCAGAAGGTCGACCTATCAAGGCCTTCGTTCCCGAACTGCTCCAGTTCAGAAGGGATTGCGCCGAGCAAAGGCTCGATATCCCTTTTCTGTTCCACTGCGGCGAGACGCTGGACATGGGCACCGATACGGATGGCAATCTTGTCGATGCTCTTTTACTGGGGTCAAAGCGCATAGGGCATGGTTTTGCCCTGGCAAAGCACCCATACATTATGCAGCAAATGAAGGCGAAGGGTGTATGCCTGGAGTTGTGCCCTATCTCGAATGAAATACTGGGGCTCACGCCAAGGGCAGATGGACACACGATGTACCAGCTGCTAGCGAACAATGTGCATTGCACCGTCAATTCTGATAATGGGGCGCTCTTTAGGTAAGCTACCATAGAATCTGGTGTCCTTTTGTTTTCTTTTTCTCCTTTCCCCTTTTTCTTTTCGTTTTGGGTCAACTCTTGAAGCTAATGATGGCAAAGATCCTCTTTATCGCATGACTTTTACCAGGTCATGGTGGGCAAAGAAGACATGGGACTATATGGATGGAAGCAGCTTGTAATGTGGAGTCTCGAACATTCATGTTTAAGCGATCAAGAAAGAACGGATATGTTGAGGCAGTGGAATAAACTGTGGGAAACCTTTCTGGTTGACGTTATCAAATGGGATGAGGAGAGAACGAAGGAAAAGGGTGGTGTCATTGAAGAGAAGCCCAAGATGTGACTGCGTCTCTTTCTTTTTGAACTTTGCGGGGTGAAATTGCGACATTTTTTCTGGTTTGCTTGGTTTCTAAGACGAAGATGTCTCACCTTTTGGGACACTCAAGGGGGTTTTGGAAGGGGCGTTTGCTGGTTGTCTAGCTGGATAGACGGACGAGATGCGGACGGCGAAGAGACGGTGGTAGCGATGCCTTTTTATATATACGCTTTGTACGACGTACTTTCTGATATCTTACCCATTTATCAGCCTTTTTTTAGATGTTTTAGATGTTACAAGAATGATTTGATGACTGCCGAGATGATGTCGGACTGTGCATATGTGGGTAAGTAAGGCGGGAGCTGGCTTGTATAAGTAAGGACTACGCCTAGGTATTCTAAACAAGAATCGGACCGGTTGGGCGATTTGATCCGTGTATCGCATATCTACAGGGTACCGAGAATGAAGTATGATCAGGGCGGTAAGCGTTATAGCGAGAGGGCGCGAGCGTAGCCTCTGCCGAATAGTGCTGTTGCTGCAAATCAATAAGTCAGTGCAGGTAAGCACCAATAGAAATACAAGTAGTTTCTCGGGTAACGGCCGGGAATGATCGCTGGGGCCCGTATATCGTATTCGCATTGATCGTATGTTTGAGTTGGATTAGAAAATAATGAAGATCTTCCACATGGGGATAATACTGGAGAAAGAATAGGAGGCTGATCTATTTAGTACATGTTAGGTAATATTAAAAAAAAACACAATGGGTTTAACGTCGCGGTTGCATTTTGGTCAAGCGGCTTACTATCAGGGGCTCTGTTGAGACATACATGTAACATGAGAGTCACGCAACATGTGAACAGATACTAGGCCTACGGAGTACTAAGGTAATAAAGGGTGCTTACTGTTGGGTGGGTAGATTAGCCCGTATTATTGTAGAAATGCCCGACCGAAATACTCCGTACAGGCACTGTTAACTCCTCGTGGAGGATTATCCATAGTGAAGAAGCATGCATCAAAGAGAATACCCAGGCTAGGGCTGTCGGAGCTAAGCTTTTTATTCTACTAAATGGAAGTCATGGTTCCTCAGGTAAGATACGTGTATATTAACCTGGTTAAAACCCTGATGGTAATCCCTGTTGTGGTTTCGGTGAGTCGGTGGGGTTGTATAATACGTACTCGTACATGTCGCAAGCAACAACACCAGGCCACCAACGAAAAGCCTTTTGCTTGTATTCTGTAATTTGTGGTGTTATTATGTTATTGGCCTAAGAAAATAAAGACTGAAAGGCGGCACGAGCGGGTGGCGATGACATAGCTTGGGACGAGAGAGCTAGATAGAGAGGCAGTTTTGAAAAAGGGTTGTGGAAACGGTTGTCGGCATATTGAGATGAAATGAGTGGATCAGGGCGGTTATGGAGGCCCCCCCTGGAGAGTTACTCTGCATATCCAATCAAGCCCAATATTTGCCACACACAGTTGTGTGTGTATTGAAATGGAGGCTTGGCGGTTAAGTGACGACGCTGGATGCTAAATATAAGCTCTGCTCTAGCATCAAATGGGCCTAAATAACGCGGGTAGGCTACGGGAAGAGTTGAGCTCTAGAACAGTTACGAAGTCTAATTAACTGCTATCGACATATTCTCTCTTTTTTTTTTTTTTTTTTTTTTCAACTGCCGCGCCCAACACCGACAATTTAATCTTAATTACTAGCTTACTCGGAAAGATATTCCCCTGCCATTTCAACCAGCATTGCCTATTCCAGCAGCTATTAGGCCTACCCAATCAACTAACCGAATAGACGTGGCGCTGTCCTCAACTGCCTAAGCCCACTAGCATAGCCTCCTGCATGCTCTAATTCTACAGGTGGTTCACTGGAAGGATGTTGCGCGGCACGGACGAACCCAAAGCCCAGCAAGCAGAGCCGCCAGCTGAACAATTTGCAAGAGCCGGTCTATCTATCACCTATCACACGTCCCCATAAAGTGATCTTGTCTCACCCGGTCTGGTTTCTTTTGCCTTTTCCTCTTCCTCTTCCACTTCCTCTTCCTTTTCTTTTTTTTCCTTTTTCTTTTTTTCTTCTTACACGAAACCACGACAGTAAAACAAACTTGTCTTCTTCCATCGTGGGCTACTGTCCGCTGTTTGTTTTCCATCCTCCCCCACTCTCATCGCTTTTCTTTCCATTTTCTTGCATACTTCATACTGCATATTACGTTACGGGCTAGACACTGTACATATAATACTCCTCCACAGCATCGCATAGCATCACCACCAGCTCAGCAACCCAAAATGTCCAACCCAGGCGACCCCGGCTGGAAATGGTTTCCCGACGACAAACCCTCGTGGCGCCTCGATGTCGTCTCGCTTCTCGCCGTCATCGGCGAATCTGCCATCGCTGAGCACTCGCAAATCATCACCGCCTCGATGCTCTGCATGCTGCCTCGTCTTCTGCCCGCACCGCAAGCCCTTCTGAAACCCTCGCGGCCAACTCGGTTGCCGGAGACGCATGCCAAGATGGCGGGTGTCGAAAGCGGCACTGTCTTGGACTCGGTGGGATTCTTTGCCAACATCATCCTGCCGCTGGAGGACCTGCCGGCGTACAGATTTGTCGAGTTGGATATCAAACATTCGACAGATGTGCTACCGCTGATAGCCAGTGGAAATCAGCAACAAGAGGATCTCGGCTCTGGTCGTGGCGTTATCGCCAGGTGCATGTCTTTGGTTCGAAGACCAGCCAAGCCGGACCCTTTTCTGGGGGGCATTTCCGGAGCTGGAGAGAAGGGGAAAACCTCGGACCATCGAATCTCACCGTCTTTAGAGCAGCGGGAGCTGGATATCGAAGAAGCACGGCATGCTTCTGGTGTACAATCAGCGTCGCCGACAATTCATTGGGACCCCAATTTGAATGACAGTGGCCCTCCTCCCGGACTGCCGCGCCGACGGACCAATACCGAAAAAGTCCAGGATTTGCTTTCCGCCAGGACCATAGCCATCACCGGCAGTCGACCCATCGTCCCTCCTAAGCTTTTCTCTCCTCTCCACATTCTCTCTGCTTTCTCCTGTCTCCTCAGTATCGCCATCCTCGTTGCCGCGGTCCTGTGGCAAGACGGTACCGCCATCATCGCCATCACCCTCGTCTCCCTCACATCCACCGTCATTGGCTATGCCTCCTCCTGGCGGCCCATTCTCATGCAGCGTCGCCACACGAACAAGGTCCCCAGCGGCGATGTCATGATACGAACCCGCGAAGGAGCGTTTGTTCTAGTTCGCTGTTCGGAAGACGTGGCTCGCGAGCTCTACTCCGGCACGGAAGAGTGTGAATATTGGGTCGGCGAGAAAGCTTACAGGCTGTGTATGGCGTTCGGCACAATCCTTCTCATGCTAAGCGTCGTGTTACTCGGTAATTGCACTTGGAATTCGCAGATTTTTATTGGAGGGTCGTATATTGTTCTCAACGGGTTGTACTGGGGACTTGGCATGATTCCTCAGTCATATTTCTGGGACCTTTCTCGCTACACTTGTAAGGATATTACTAGGAATGATGGCAAAGATGCAAACACTATCACCAACCAGGCGGATGAGCGTGAGGGCCACCCGAGCTTCACACGCACTCTGTGGTATGCTATACGCGAGACAAAGACCATAGGATGGGTCGAGCGTAGCGGCGCTGCACCGGGCACGCCCCAATGGAAGCAATGGTTGAGTGAAGCATTGGAAAATGCAAAAGCTGGAAATCGCGACTGGCCGGCGGTGGAGAGAAAGAATAAGATCATGTCAGCGACCGACCCGGCAGAGCAGAAAGTGCCAGCGACAGAAGTGCATGGTGTAGGAGTATTAGCGGGAACCACGGGCTCTACTTTTTGAAGAGGAGGATTTTCATGAACTGAGATGACGATGATGTGGCGTAATATTCAGCCAACTTTGTTCCCTCTTTTCATTGTTGTCATTGAGGTGGATTTTGGCTTCTTTTTTTTCTTCTCTTTTTTTCTCATTTCCTTTTTTTTGTTTCCCTTTTGGCTGAAAGCATCTTGAATTTGGCACAGCGGTGGATTATATGCGAAAACACGGATTTACGAGAAAAGCTTTTTTGGAATTGAATAATTCACGGGAATATGATTTGTTAGATACCACTTATTAGCAGGCATTTTGTTTTGGACATGAGGACAAGGTATGGCAGCCGACACATACATTTTTGGATACACTACAGATTGAGCAAGCGAGCAAACAAAACAAACTTGGAGCACACGATCTACAACAAGTCAAAATGACACTGAAAATTATCCCCACTAATCAATAACTTTTCTCTAGAACATAACAAAAGTATATAATAAATTAAAGAAAGAACACTTCAAAAGTCTGAGAAAACGAAAACGACTTTTTAAACAAAGAAAAGAAAAGACAAAGGCCGTCCTAAACACCGGCTGTTGATGCACCCCAGACGCTAACCCGTTCACCTAGGATATTTTACGCACCATATACTAAACTTCTCCTTCCTCCCCCCCTTTTCCTTTTCCCTTGCTTCCATTTAGTCCTCAAAGTAGACGGCCTTCTTCTCGGTAATGTCAATCACTCCGGCGCGGAAGTTGCCCCTCTTCTTCTTATTCTTCTCCTTGGTGAAACCCTTGCCCTTTGTGATGATGAGGTCCTCGTGCGCCCTCTGGGAGTAGCTCAAGGGCACGTACTCGTTGGAAGCGAACTTGGGGTCCACCTTGATGTTCTTGTCGATGCGCGAAAAGGGTTCGGCCTTCTTCTTCTTCTTGGGCACGTCGGCCGGGTTGGGGGGCAAGGGAGGGTTGGGCAGGGAGTCAATGGTGACGGAGTCGGAGTCAGAGGAGTCTTTAGCCGCGGACTTAGACTTGGATACGCCGTTGACTTTTGGCTTGGTGCCGTTTGTCTTCTTCTTCTCGGAGGCGGAGTCAGAGTCTGAATCAGAGTCTGAGGAGGAGGAAGATGAGTCGGAGTCAGAGTCGGGGAGGGGAACTTGAGCGGCGACTTTGGCGTCGACTTCGGACTCGCTGTCGGAGCTTTCGTCGGAGCTGGAGCTCTCGTCTGAGGAGCTCTCCTCGGAACTTGAAGAATCGCTCTCGGACTCAGAGTCGGAGCTCGAGCTCGCGTTGGAAGCAACCTTTTGCTTCTTGGATCGAGGCTTGTCGTCAGCGTCCGAGTCTGAATCAGAGCTCGAATCAGAGCTGGAACCAGACGAGCTGGAGTCGGAGCTCGAGCTGGAGCTTGAGCTGGGAGGCGCCTTGCGCTTCAGGTTCTTGTTGCCCTTTGGGGGAGACTTGGCGCGGGGAGCGGGCTTCTCGTCTTCGCTTTCGCTTTCGCTGCCGCTGCTTTCGCTGGAGCTGGAACTGTCTGAGCTGGAACTGGAGCTGCTCGAGTCGTCCATTTCGACGTCTCGGTCGGCAGGGGCCTTGGCCGAGTTCTCCCACGACTGGAACACTCCCACGAGGGTGTTTCCGTTGCTGGCCTCGGACGCCTCGCCCCAGCCCTTCTTCGATCGCTGCTTCTTGAAGGCACTGAGGGCGCTGGTGAAGGAGTTGTCGGAGAGGAATTGCTCCACCAGGTCGAGCAACTGAGCAGGAGGCTGAACCTCCGCGCCTGTTTCGGTAGAAGTTTTTGTCTTGGCCATGTTGCCGTTTGAAGAATCGTTCGTGCTAGTAGTCACTGAAGAATTGCTCGTGTGGTCCTTGTTGAGTGAAGGGTTGTTGTTGGAGTTGTTGGAAAAGAGCCAGGCAGGAGGTTTTGCAGAGGCGTTGGACATGTGAGAAGTAGCAAATAAAGAAAAAATGGCTCTTCAAACGATTCCTTCTATCTGTTATAACTCCAATTGAAGAATAATCGAATGCAGGGAAAGCAATGGACCAAAGCTGTCTATCGCATTCACTGAAACACTGCCCGATTTATCAAACGCGGATTCGAGATCGTCAAACCAAAAAAAGAAAAAAATTATTTAGCAGCGCATTAGCCGCTTCTCCAAACAGCGCAGTCAAGTTAATGCCCAATGGAAAAAAATATTTCTGCCACGCGCCAGGAACAAGCGCCAAAGGAGAAAAAAAAAAGGGTGCTGGGCGGTGAAGGAGGGGCTTATCGCCTTATCAGGAGGACCAGCGCGGGATCAACTTATGCGCCGTGTTCCGGCTTTTAGCGCAAAGACAGGGGAGGGAAGCGACGTTGGCGTTGGCAACGCCTTCGAGTGATGTCAAGGCCGGGGTTGAGCTTGATTGCTTGATATCAATTTAAGCAGCCAAAAGGGCAACAAAGCCGGCTTGAGCATTTCCCCCCGCTGTTGAGATCGCGCTTTGCTTCTGCTGCTGCGGTCCAGCCTTTCGCTCTCTTTCTGTATCTTGAATCTTTTTGCTTTTGGGGTCTGGGCTTGTTTTTCCTTTTGTTTTTCCTAGGCGCGCTTCTCATCCGTGCTTCTAGGAGCTCTCATATACCCAACCGCTTGATAAGGAGACAGTGATCTCGCTAAGCTTGGACAACAGACTGGATATTCGACCTGCTTGCTCGACTACGGGTCTCTCTTCTTTTTCCGACCAAGGGACTCTTCGTAGTCTTTTTCTTTTCTTCTTCTACGTCTGGATTAATAGGCCCCACCGAGCTTCCGAATCGCAAACACGCAGAGCGACTCATCTCCCGGTCTCATCAGTCTCGCCAGGCTCATTAGCCTTTCGTTTCCTTGTCTATCATGAACTCTACCAAACGCAAATTCAACGCCTTGCTTCAAGGACTGAGTAGCCCACGTCCCAGCACGGAAGAAGATTCCCCAGCAGACATGTTTGGAAACCGAGCACCGAACACCAAGAATGTGGATTATGAGGCGCTGCTGCAGAAGCGCCGTCGCCTGGGCTTCCCAGACTCAACCGCCCCGCGCCTAGAAAACTCCGTCTCTCCAGGACTCTCCAGCTTAGCCAGCTCTATCAGGCGAACGGTATCTGACGCCACGACCCCGAAAGTTCGGAGGGACGGCTCTGCGAGGTATTCTCCTGGTGACAGGGAGGAGCTGCTCAAGCGTCTGGCGACGTTTCAGGAATTCACCGACTGGACGCCAAAGCCGGAGAAAATCAACGAGGTGGAGTGGGCGAAGAGAGGATGGGTATGCCAGGGGAAGGAAAGGGTGCGATGCTTGCTGTGCCACAAGGAGCTGGTTGTCAAGTTGAAGAAGGAGGCTGGAGAGAGTGAGGCGGATGCATTGACGTCTGCTGAAGTCGGTGCGTATTGGAGCATTCTGAATTTCTGGTGAACCAAGCTGACTTGAAAAACAATTCAGAGGCCGCATTGGTAGATAAATATGCCGAGCTGATTGTTAGCGCGCATCAATCGGACTGCCTCTGGAAGAGACGAGGATGTGATGGTAAGATTGTCGCAACAGCTTGATATCCTAGTAACATTTTGCTAACTAGCTTTCTAAGATTCATTGCTTCGTCTCTCATTCATAAGCTCAAAGGGTGCCATCGAAGCTCTAAAAAAACGGTATGAGGAACTTTGCTCACGACAGTCATTTCTCCCATATGAATTCAACCTTCACCTCCCAGAAGACGTGAACTTGGACGATGTGGTTGCCCAACTCTCACCCGATTTTTTTACCATCGAAAAGTCTTCTACAAGTACGCCCAATCGACCAGCACTTGCTCTGGCCCTTTTAGGCTGGCAAGGCCTGACTAATACCCGTATCGGCGCTGTTCCCAATACTGCGTCATGTCACACCTGTCAGCGGCGACTGGGTCTATGGATGTTCAAGAGCAAAGAAGTGGACGAAAGCGGCAAGGTCATCATCCCGGCTACCATGGACTATCTTGACCCTGAGCGAGAACATCGTTTTTTCTGTCCTTGGAAGAATGCCACTATTCAGAGCAGGGGACACATCACCCAAAGCAGCGATACAGCCGGCATGCCGGCATGGAAGATATTGCTGCAGTCCATCAAAAATGAATCAGATCTTCGAAGAGTGTACGAGGGTCGGGCCAGGTCACCATCTAAGCCAAGTGCTGCTACAGGACCATCTACGCCTGCCAAGACGCCGGCCCGAAGGACTGGCGGCCATACACCACAGATTTCTGTTGATTTGAGCGTCAATGATGAGGATGATGATGCTACGCGAGATGCGAAGGACAAAGAGAGGTGGGCGAGGCTGCGCAAGGTCAAGAGCTTGTTCGATACGAAGAAGCTGAGAAAGTCCATCAGCAGCCGCCCAGACACTGCACATTCCATCAAATCCAACAAATCAACCAGATCAATCAAGGGGGACTAAATCAGTAGTCTACTCTATGGTGGCTCAAGTGCTTTTTCCATTTCCTTTTCCTCTTTTTTTTTTTGGCTACACAAAATTACCAGCTGCGGGATCCAATATCGTCATTCTCTTTTTTGGGAGGGGCCTTCCTATTTTATCTTTTTCAGTTTATGTTATGTTATTCTGTCATACCCTCCCTATCATCACATCTCTTTATCCGCGTCTATAGCCAAGTGTACAAAATATTAATACCCCCAATATCTCCCATGTAACTCATAGTCATACATACATATAGGTAGTCAGTCATGTTGCCTTCCATTTAATATCATCGAATGAAATCACCGGCCCACCATAAGTGACTGTCTCGTCCTTCTTCTTCACTTCTTTATCTTGGAGGTCGAATCCTGCCATTTCCAAGATACTTATCCTGACACCCCCTATGCCTCCTCCACTCGCCAGCTTAGGCAGACGATCCATTCCCGCGGCTGTGATGTATATATCCGGATTCCAGCCCGATCCTTCTTCCCATCCATTTCCCACGGATCGGGATATCTTTCTGAGCTCCCCTCGGAGCAACTTAGACGCCTCGCAGCACCGTTCCGTCCATGAACCACCTCCCTTATCAGCCTTGGTTAATACAACCAGCGTCCTAGTATTTGCCTCCGCCAACGTCCTCAGCAGCCACTTATCCTGCTCCATAAGCTTCTTCTCAGACGACAGGAGCACCACCGCCCCGCGCAACATCTTCCTCGCCTTGATATACTTCCACACAGAGTCTCCCCAGCTCGCCTGGCTCTTATACCCATATCCAGGCGTGTCCACCAAGACGAGGCTGTACCGGGGCAGTTTCTCCCCCTGCTTGACGTGGCCCTTGGGGATCTTGGGAAGAGGCCCCACGGCAAAGGCATTCATGAGGACTGTTTTCCCAGGGCGCGCACTGACCCTCGCGGCGTTGAGCTTACCGACGAGGCTGTTGAGAAAGGTGGATTTGCCGACATTGGAGGCGCCGAGGATGAGGATCTCGGGGATGTGCTCGTTTTTGGGGTGGTGGCGGAGGGATTCTGCGGAGTAGAGGAACTGGAAGCCCTGCTGGAAGAAGGCCGCTGCGGAGGAGATCTGGTCGTCTTGGGATTTTGTGGTGGTGGTTGTGAGGAACGGGGAGTTGTCGCTGTGGCGGATGAGGGTGTTGGCGAAGAGAGCTTCTTTGTGAGGTTTTGTGTTGGGAGGGGCGGAGCGTTTGGACGGTGATTTCTGAGTGTTTTGGTCTGGATTTATAATTGGGGTTGCGTTTATAGCTGAGGTTTTGTTTATGGTTGCGTCTGGTATTTGTTGTGGTGGTTTTGGTGAGTCGGGCTTGTTGATGGGTTTGCTGTAAATCTCATCCTTCTTGGCTGTGAAGGAGCTGTGAGATGGCTTTGCGCTTGGTCGCAGGCGAGGCCATCGTGGGAGGGATGTGCTGAAGCAGGCGTGAGAGTGAGAGTGAGAGTGTAAGACGAAGAGATGAGGACTCGAAAAGCCTTTTATGGGTTGTGGCTTTAATGGAGGCATTGGTGGAAGTATTTTATGTGAGTTTTTACTTTGTTGATGCTGAGTTTGGAGAGATGAGAATGTCGTTAATACTAGGTAGCTGTATGACCCCACTATAAAAATGCTGGCTGGCCTCGCTCGGTACAAATTTAAATTTTCATTGTGCTAGAAACCATGTGATGCGAATGTTGGGAGTGAAGGAGCGGATAAATTGATATATATTTTAATTAAGCAGAATTTGTTTTATATATACATATACACCATATAATGAACAGCAGACTTTACTGCAGCGGCGTTGAAATTATACTTGTAGGAGCTGATATAGGGTACCTGATGCGCTACAGCCTCGGACGAACTGGCTTCCACGATGTATGTCTTATACATAAAAGAATATCGATATGATTTAGCCATGTCTCTAAACAGCCAATATAATTTTTTCAAAATGAACAGAAAACAATCAGTGTCTAAGCCATTTACTCATTTAAAACACCGGCAATGCTGTAACGGCACGGATGGGTACGAAACCGACAAACACAGTGTGATGCAAATCAACACAGTGCATTAACCCAACTTCAAAAATTCTCAAAATAGCCCAAATATACCATATCGTGCTCTTCATACCAGCCAACCCTCATCGACCAAAACTCACTCACTTACTCTTTGATAACATCCTCCATATAAATCTACAACAATAATAAAATCAATCCTCGCCATCGCTCATAAAATCTCCATCTAAACGCCCCGCCATGACGCTCGACCTCGACGCTCACGAGCAGCCCTCGGAGCAGATGAAGGCCGAGTGGAAGCACTTCTCGCGCCTCGACCAGTCCGTCCTCCTCCAAGAAACGCCTCTCGACGATCCTCGGCTGCCTCTTGAGGAGAGCGGATTCCTGCAAGCGGGCCGGATCCCTCGGTCTCAGATGACGGAGGCGTTTTCTCATTTGGGGCCTGAGTTTGCTACTGAGGGAGCGGGTGGCGATGATGCCCCTATTTTATATCACCCTCTGCTTCCTGGTATGTGTTTCTTTTGAAGCATCTTACTTGTGCTACTGTTGATCTTTGAAATTCAACCCCTTCCCTTCATTCAGTTTGCTAATCTCCTTTATCAGGCCTCCTCATCGTCCCCTCACTCGTCCCCCCAGCCATCCAAACTCACCTCCTCAACACCATGATCCACCGCGATCTCAGCAATCCCACTCACCAAACAAACCTCCACCTCCACTACACCCTCCCTTATCCATCCTCAGAAGACCCCCACTCCCCTCCCCCATCCTTTTTCTCCCTCTCCCCAGACTCGCCCCCGGCCTTCATCCCCAAAGACCCCGCCGTTCACAATCCCCTATCCATCAAGCAAGCCCTCCAGCGACGCCTTCACTGGGTCACTCTCGGCGGCCAGTACGACTGGACGAACCGCATATACCCAGAAGCGCCGCCTCCTCTCTTCCCCGACGACTTGTCCGCCTTCTTAACTACTTTATTCCCCGAAACCCTCGCCCAGGCCGCCATTGTAAACTTCTACACCCCGGGCGACACGATGATGATGCACAGAGACGTCAGCGAAGAGACAGACAAAGGTCTCGTCAGTCTAAGTTTCGGCTGCGAATGTCTCTTCATGATTGCGCCCAGTCGCGGCTCTCACGAAAAAACAGAAGAAGGCGCAGAAGCAGAAAATGAAAAACAAGAAGACACCGAGAAGAAGAAATATCTTCTTCTGAGACTACGCTCCGGAGACGCCATCTACATGACCAACGAATCACGGTACGCATGGCATGGCGTCCCGAAAGTCATGAAGGGCACCTGTCCGGACTACTTGGCGGATTGGCCTGCGGGGGGCGAGAATGGCGAGTTTGAAGAGTGGAGGGGCTGGATGCAGAGCAAGAGGATTAATTTGAACGTTAGACAAATGAGAGAGTAAGCCAAAAAATAGACAAGGTTTTTGTTTTAAAAGAATACTTTTTACCCATTTACGACATTGCAAATACACTATTGAATAGAATTTTTAAGGAATTACTCAAAACATGCTCTTTATAGATATATGTGAAGCTATGTGAAGCTATCGGTATGTAAAGTTCGAGTTTTACCCAAGACCCATAATCGCTCCCAGCGCAATTCTAGAAACCCAGACAATCGCTTCAATCCCAAATATGGCAACTACAAACGCTTATATAGCAGTAAAAAATAATTAAACTCTCGAAAAAAAAGAATGAGAGGGAAAATGAGCCCATCTGTTTCAAGCAAAGCCGAACCCCTGGGCATTTTCCAGCGCCATCGCTAATCGCTGCCTCAAAAGGTCTTTGTCCCTGTATTCCGGCAAAAGCAACGTCCCGTAGCACGTATACGCGGTAGGCAAACGGCTCCCGCTGCCTTCACCCTCACCATTCCTCTGTACCACAAACTGCAGGTTGCGCATGCCTCCGACGGGGACGCGGTCCGACGCTGTCACGAACTCGAGAAGCTTGCGCTTCATCCTGTCGTCGTATCGCTTAACAATCGACCAGAAATCTCTGACAGTGTGGTGGGACGCGTCCCATCCCACGTAGCGGGTGTACCGCCGAAGCTCAGAGATGTCAATCTCCTGGACGCCTTCGACGACGGACTGCAGAATCTGAGGGCTCAGCAGGGAGAGCGATTTGTCTGAGAGGCAGCTCTTGAACCCGCGCTCGAATGCCTCGTACTGCGGTCTGACCGACATATCAGCCAGATAGCGAATGTAGTCACTCACGTACTGGTCGCGGTTGTCATTGGTCACGAGCGGAGCCTCCTGGTCGTCAACCGATTCTTCGGGTAGGACAATTCGCATCTTCCAATCGAGGTTCTGTGGCCACTGAATCATATCCTTGGTCATTTCCCGGGTTACATTGCCACCTATATTGGGTACCGAGAACTCGTAAGTGCGCGAAAAGACGTCTTCGACCAAGCCGTCGGCTTCATTCCATTCTAAAAGACTCATCAGCCCGCTAGCCAAGGCGGGCCATCCGTCCGCAATGTGGTAAAGCTCTTCGACGGGCTCACCCAGCAGTTTCCGGTACAGGGCCTTGGGGAACGTGACGGGAAGGGTAAGGCCGTTGTACACCGCCAAGGATACGAGAACGCCGATAAGTTCAAACTTCCATTCCTCAACAACAGAGCCGGGAACAAACCATGCCATGCGCGTTCGGTCATCGATCGTGAAAGCGCCATACTTGGGGTCCATGCACTCGGCAATTGCCACTCGAAAGAATTCCTGCTGCACACCACCTGAGTCAAACCCTTCTTCTCCGCTCAGCTCGCCGAGGTGGACCTTAAGCGGACGTAAAAGCTCGCGTCGCTCTCTCCTCCAGAGCTGGTCGAAAGCATCTCTCAGTACATTCTCTCGGCCAATATCCAGGATAAGGTACTTGGATGATGCTACTTTCAACATGTCTTGCAGCACAATCTTATGGTGAGGATTCGCAACGAGACTTCCTGGGTCGACAATGGCACTCATACGTGTCTTCAGCGAGCTGCTCTCTTCAAACATACGACTCATCTTGGCGAAGTTGATGGACCGGAAGAACGTAATGAGACATTCGGGGCTGAAGAGATAAGGGTAGTCAAGTATATGGCCCCTATTCCGCTTCGAAGATGATTCTGCCCACGCCACCGGCATTTCCATAGCATCTAGGCGTTCAGAGAAGTAGTCTGCGCGGAACTGAATATCTCCTAGTAAAAGTCTAGTCCTGTTTTGATCTGCATCCTGCGTTAGCATACATGTAGGATTCGAGTGGGCATTATTATAAAATTTTGACTTACACATGGTGGAAATTAGAGACAGTGCCCCATAAAAGGCACCATTATTCACAATCTCCGGATTCCCATCCCATTCATGATGGAGGACCGTTCTAGCCCAATCGAGTAGGAGGGTGGGCACACGCGTCTCATGTAGCAGACGTTCAGCTTGCGGAAATTCCAGTATTCGGAAGGGTCCCGAGCTGAGAAGGTCAAGCTGGTTGAGTAATGGCTGGAGTATATCCAACTGGCCGGCCTTATTTTTACCATCCATACGCATCAGATTTGCTAGAGATCGACGAGCAGACACAGCAGAGAACACACGCCGTGCCAGTCTGACGGCGATATCGTTCGAGAACACATCCTCATACTCTAGGCATATGGACTGCGGCTGTCTGGTGGAGAGGCCATTACCGCCCAAAACTAATCCGGTGGACCGTATACGCGACATGTCATACAGAGTTTTGGAGTCCGAGACGAAGGGTGCCACTGCAACGAGAGCATGCAGGCAGACTGACATGACGCAGCCAGCTTCAAAATCGGATAGTGGTCTCCGGCTCCTGGGTAGTGCCCTCACGGCCCGAGACTGTGAAGCCTGAAGAGATTTTGGTGCCGTAAATAGAGATTCTGCCGCTATCCAAAGGCTGTGAAGGACGAGGGATGGCGCGGCCCGTGTCATTCGAAGCATACAATAAAATAGCGTATGCGAGTCGTAGAGTTTGCCATCTCGAGAAAATGACCGAACAAGAGAGTGAGGATCACTCAAGACGGTAAAAAGGGCTTGCTCATTGAAGGCTTTCCATTGGCTAGGGGAGGTGGCATGAGATATGGATTGCCGCCTGGCCAGCTTCCTTGATGGGTTTTGCGGTTTGGGATACGAGGCGTGAGACTCCAGGGGTCCAAAAAACTGACTTTCGCTGGTACTATCTTCTTGGAAAACATCGCATATGAAGTCGACAAGCTCAACATTCAAAGCGGATAAGGATTGAGGCAACAGAAAATTGGCCGATGATAATTCTGCCTCTAGAATTGGCGATACGGGCCTCGGTTTGGATTGGGGGCTGATATGTTCCTTTTTCACGGTGGGAGTGATGTTGCTAGGCACCTCCTTTTCATCAACCGTCTCCGTATCTGAGGAGCCCGATTCAACATCGTTCATCTCGGTTGTGGTGGTGGTTGTAGTAGTAGGAGCGGGAGTAGATACATTTTCAAAGAAAGAAGGTTTGGATGGCATTTCGGGGACGCCGCGAGTGATTATGGCAGGTGAAGTCTTCCCGGCACGGGCTAATTTCTCGGGATAGAACCCGTTCAAGCTCGGAGGTCGTGAGGTCGTCTTGGCCTCTTCGGTTCCTGCTGAAATGGCGACGGGATCCATGGTTCTCCTGTTAGTCGACTTGGACGGAGAGGAGCGGAGAGTTGTCTTAGAGTTCCTCTTGGGCCTAGACGGCACATCTTTCACCGGGGTTGGCGGCTCGACTACATCTTGACTGGACGTTCTCGAGAGATTTGAACTCTTGTGCTGTTTAGGTTTTGTAGCTGGTAGAGGTTCGGCTTGATGTACATGGGGCTTGTCCGTCTGTGGATTTGTAGGTTGTTTGGTGCCGGTTGGATCGGAGGTAGCAGCAACAGTAGTAGTAGTAGCAGCAGCAGCAGCAGCAGCGGTAGTGTTGTCTTTGGTCTGTCGAAAAACGCCCAACTCGGATATTTTCTCCGTCATGGCTTCGATCGCCTGCGGTGTCAGCCATTCTAGCATCTTGAATGCAACAGTGCCAAACGTAGCCACCGCAAACGACCTGTGGTCCTTTTGCACTGCCTTCTCCGAGACACTGATATGAGTAGCCGGCAAGGGACCAGGCCGCGCGGCGGCATCATCATTCTTGGTTTCATTGGACTGATTGCTCAACCGTTGCTTATCCAACGACGACGAGCGAGACCTTGGTGCTGTAGGAGACAAGGGCGGCTTGGCAGTAACTCCCACACTCGGTTTCCGTCGTGGTGCCGTCTGAATATCCGAAGGCTTGCGGGCGCTGTGCTGAGATGGCGATGGCCGGGTGGAAAATATGAGGCTGTTGACTGCGGGAGGCACTTCTCGAGGCGAGCCAAGATGCGGACACAAGCCGGCTTCCGGGCTATCTTGACTAGCAAGGTACACAGCCAACGTCCTCGCGCTTGTCGGATTATATCTGCGGATGGGCGCCTTGCCCGCGAGGCGCTTCCGACAGGTGAAGCAGGTAGCCGTGGAGCAGTTCGATGAACCACAGCCATTTCTCAGCTGGAAGATGTATCTAATAACAGCAGAAAGACGGAACGTTAGCAAGTCCGGGAACACGGCGACAGAGAATATCACGGGCCATATATATAACGTACTTGTCAACAAGATGCTGGAAGTCATGACGGCGACTGGCCCGATGGATGGCATAGACGCGACGGGGGTTCTCGACATCTTGCACATAGTCCCTCAACTCGGCTGGCGCATCGGGAGGAAGACGAGCAAATGGAGCCACCTGCCAGAGCCCGGCAAGCAGATCCAGTTCAGCGGTGGCATCGGAGGGGCTTCGGAGGCGGTGGGCTTCAGCGGCATTGCCGGGCTCGTGGCCCCTTGCTGAGGAGGGCTTTTGCGCCGGCGCGCTCATGGCTGACGATGTAGCCGCTTTGGAGTGGGCTCATCAACAGCCCATGCTTTTGAGGTTGAGGTCGCTGTATCGAGAGCGGTCCGGCGATCGAGACGGAGACGCTGAGCAGAGGATCGAGACGATGATGTCGAACGGCGGACGATGGAATACGAGGGGGATGCGCGTAAGGATGAATGAATAGCGAGGGTCGGCCGGTGGTGGCGGCTTGTTAGTTGGTCGAAACGGAGCCCAGTCAGCGGGTTGGAGATGAGCAAGGCTGAAAATGACGGCACGGGTGGATGCTGGGGGAGTACGAGGTGCTAGCAGCGCCCCGGAGGCATCCGAGTACTTCTACTCCGGCTTGGGCGGCTGGCTCTCGGTGAGCGGACTGCTGCGGAGGTACCTGCTACCGATAGCTCGGCGCTTCCTGGTAGTACTTACCTGTACCTAAAGGTCGGGTGCCTATTACCTGTAACCTGTAACTTACATACAGGTAGGATAGCGCATTAGGCGCCGCAAGTATCATACAGTACAGCGGTGCTGGCAGCAAAAGCATTAGGCCGCCAGAGCCCACCACAGGCTTTCGGCTTGTTCGCCACCGACCCAGCAGCAGACCGGCTGAAAGAGGCAATAGGCTCGGCTGGCAGATCTCGAAGGTTCAGAGCCTGGAATGGAGCAGATGCAGTGCTACAGGGAGCGCTATCTGCGTGGGTGATGGTTCCCCGGCAGATGCGCTGTTAGGGTGCTGTTAGGGCGCTGTTAGGGCGGCACGTCAACTGGTACTTGGGACTTGGCGCCCCCATGACCTTGTCCGCAGGTCTCGGATCAATGCTGAGTAACGCTCGCTAGCAGCCAAACAGGAAATTTAGTTTTGCCTGCCATCGCTGAAAAAAATGCAGGGCACGACCCACCTCTGCAAGTGCTCGCTCGATAATACGTCAGAAGCACCCCGCCACTCAAAAACTTCCACCAGAATTAATAATTCCTCGAAACATTGCCAGAATCGAGTAGAGAGTCACGCTTTCTGCACGGCACCTTTCGGCTTGCAGCCTTTGCTTATATTGGGCTTGACCTCCCAGATCGTCCGAGATAACAAACCAACTTATTCTAATACCAAGACGATTGCAACTTGTGTCGGCGGATTTAGTTTAACCATCATGGCGAGCGTTCAGCCCGCCGTCGCCGCGGCGCAAGCGACCCCGAGTTCGCACCCTTACACGTGCAACTCTTGTCAGGTCGCTTATCGCAACATCGACCTTCAGAAGACTCACATGAAGAGTGACTGGCAGTGAGTGCGAATCTAGTTCTGGAGACTCCGGTTGTTGAGAGCGCTTCCTTGCGACTTTCCTATTCCTCACGGTTTCTAACATGACATCTTTCTTAGCCGATATAACCTGAAGCGACGAGTTGCCTCTTTGCCTCCCATCACTGCCGAGATCTTCACCGAAAAAGTCCTCCAGGCTCGTGCTGAGACATCTGCCGAAGCTGACAAGGCTCTGTTTGAGCGTGCCTGTGAGCCATGCGGGAAGACGTACTACAGCGAAAATGCCTACCGAAATCACTTGCTGAGCCAGAAGCACAAGCAAAACGAAGCCAACCCGGTCAAGAAGCACGATGACGAAACTACTTCTGTTATTAGCTCGACCTTTTCTCTTGGAGAGCCGGCCCCTGCCGCTGACGAGGATGTAGACTCTGATGCAGAGCACGAGTTCAACAAGGTGATTGAAGGTCTCCAGAAGGCAAAGGTGGCTGAGCAGCGACCGTCGCCTGTCAAGAGGCCCTTAAACCCTCACCCGGCCTCTGAGAGTGAAAACACTGGTACAGAATCCTCTTCGACCCCAGTACAGTCTGGAACCGAGCGAGTGTGGACCCTGAATACATGTGTATTCTGCAACTTCGAATCTCCATCGCCTCCTCTAAACGCTACCCACATGGAACGCCTCCACGGAATGTTCATCCCGGAAAGCAAATATCTGGTAGATTTGGAGGGCCTCATCAAGTACCTGCAGAAGAAGGTTGGTGAGGATTATGAGTGCCTCAGCTGTGGCAAGCTCAAGAACGGCCTCTTTGCAGTGCAGACCCACATGAGGGATAAGGGTCACTGCAAGATTCCTTATACCACGGAATATGATCAGCTTGCTATTGGCGATCACTACGACTTCAGAAGTACTTATTCAGACGGAGAGGAAGAAGACGATGATGAATCAGAAACAACGGAGGATGGCAATGGTGGAGCCAAACTCGGTGCGCGCCGGGAGACTAAGGCTGCCGGTCCAGACGGCGAAGAGTTGGAGGATGGAGAAGATGAAGATGGATGGGAGACTGATAGCTCAACGTCATCTCTCGACTCCCAAGACGAAGGCAAAACCCATCGGTCAAGCAAAGCGTACAAGAATACTCAGCCGGCTTATTTCGATGAGTACGAGCTTCATCTGCCGTCGGGTAGATCCGTCGGTCACCGTTCGTTGAACAAATATTACCGCCAGAACCTATACAATCGCCCCTCTGAAGAGGAACGAGCAGAGCAGCTGCTAATTGAAGGAGCGCGGAACGATGATGGAGTTGAGCCCAACAGCGAGAACCAGGTCGCCGCCATCAAACACCGTAGGCGTGAAATGGCACCTCGTGGTGCTATTGGTATGGCTGGTGTCTCGGATGAGAAGAGACGCTTAGTACGCAAGGATGAGGAGCGCAACCGAGACCTGAACCTCTACCGAGCCAAGAAGACAGAATATGCTTATGGCAAGAAGTTGAACAACCAAAAGCATTTCTATTACCGCGACTTGAAGGGTGGTTAGAGATGAGGCGCTCGATAGCTGAATATGATTTTTTTTTTGAGAAGACCTAAACGTACCTTATCCATTATTGCATCTGGCAATTTGAAGTATTTGTGTGATAATTGCTTATTTGTAGTAGTATAGAGTACTCTGTACCTTAAACAACGTTACACTCTAAATTGGCAAGGGTAGTTACCGGGCACATGGTAACTACTAGTATTGGGCGCTGAAACGCATACTCGTAAATTTGGAAACGATTGTGGTCCTCTGATTTTGAAGAATGATGACGATGTGAGATTCCACGTGTTCATACAAGACTTTTACAGATTTGGTGATAATAATATTCTATGCTCTCTGCACGGATCCCATCTAACCGCCCCAGTCTAATCAGGAAATGACGCTCATTGCCAGAATCTTCTCTTCCGCAGATATGCCTATATATACACATCCTGTATATGATATGTACCAGTATTTATCTTAGCGCAAGGGTGGGCTTTTTTCCTTTCCCTCTGGTGGCTAAAAGTAGGAAATAGGAAATTGGCGGGGGTTGGGCGACCCATTCTGCATCACATCAGAATGCTTACTTTTTCGGAACAAGCTATCTACGAAGCTAGCAAGCAAGCAAGCAACAAGGGACGGTGGCTGGACCAGTCCAAAGACCCGGAGGATAGCCGATCATATGTGCAAACTCGGTGCTGGCAGGATACAGTATGATGGGCTTTCCGCAAGGAACTGCTCCGTGCCGAGGATATTTATAGATTGGGATGGGGCTTTTGCGGAGCGGGTTTTGGGGATTAAGCATGGAAGATACTTTACGAAGATACGAGTATGAGCTGCTGGTTACGGCTGTTGGGGTTAATGAGTAATCAATCCAGGATGGTCTAATAAAAACAGAATGATACTTTGTACAGAGAAAAAGCATGAGCGAAGAATAAATCAATCAAGCAGAAGAGGGGAATGGGGAGAGGCTGCGAAACTTGTTTTCTTCCCGTGTTACCTGCTGTTGGCCACTCTCTCGGGACGGAAGAGGAGCGAAGCGAAACAAAGAGCCCGCTAAATGGGTCATCGATTGCTAAAATTGGACACTCCCTTTTTTTCTGCTTTCCCACCTCCTCCGCGTCTCTCTGTGTCTCTCTCTCTCTGACTGACCTGTAATAGCTTGTGAGCCTGCGCCCCGTCGGGCTGCGGCTGATAATCCCTGCGCCTGTTTCTGTTTCTTGCACGCTTACCACGGCTTCTACTCGTCCGACTGGTCCACAGGCAAAGTACGAGAGGGACAGAAGCAAGAATGAGAGTTAGTGCTCATTGCTTAGCTCTTAGGGGGGCTCTACCAGGCCGCGGCGCGTGATTGGCAAGGCGAAGAGGCCATCACGGATCGAATGAATGGCCCAGCCACATGCGCGCTGGTGGGACATTCGTCATGATAAAAAATAGCAGCCGGTGAGGGCTGGGCTCGAAGACCTGGGGGTGTTGGGTTTTTCCCCCAGTGCTGGGGTTTGGGGATATACACATGCCATCCCATGCCGTATAATAATTAGATGCTAATGCTAATGCTAATGCGAATGCGTCGAGACCAGCACGAGCAGTCTGTTTGTGTGTCTTGTTTACTTTTCTTCTGTTGCCCCTGCTGCGGCTCTTTCGTCTCTTATTTTTCTTCTCCTTCTTATCTGTGCCGCATGTTCACTCGCTTTTAATCTCAATCTCACCCACTCGCATTCTCTCTCTCTCTCTCTCTCTCGCGCGTTCTCTCTGTCTTTTGGCTCCATCTGCGATCCACCTGGACTCCGTATCTCCTTCGTAATCTGACTCTAAATCTGGATCTGACGTCCCACGGAACTGGCCTGTGCGACCGCTTCTTGTATGCCTTGGAACAACGACCAGCGCCTAATCTGCTCCATACCCTCTCATCGTTACTTCATACAGTTTCTCCCTTTTTTTCCTTTGCGCGCATTCTTTCACTGTTGGCTTGATTGCAAGGCGGGGAAAAAAATAATCAATTCTACGGCGCTGCAGGGGAAATTAGAGGAACATACGCAGGCATTAATACTACGCAAAACCAACATACAGACGACAACTAGACACGACAGGGGGGTAGAGCAAAAGAGATCAAAACAAAACAAACTGACACAACACAACACAACTCGACAGAACTCAACACAGCACAGCACAGCAAACGACAAAACGAGAGAGAAGGAAGAAGAAGAAGGAAAGAAAAGAAAACTCAATAAAACAACAAAAGAAAAGAAATCACCTTTGCTACAGCTGCAATGGCTCGCCGGCGATGGTGGGCTTCCACGCCTCTCTTCCTCCTCTTCCTCGCTCCAGCTCTCGCCGATGTTTCAGCCGACTTCTCCTTCTACCCTACCGACGCGCAGCCTTGCCTGAACCAGGCAGCCACGACGTCCAAATGCAGTGGCTCCTCGGTCATGGACTTGAACGATTGCTTGTGCGGCAATGTGAACAATTTCATCATCCTGGCCGCCACATGCATTGGGAAAAGCGACCCGTCGGATGCCGTGCCGGTGTATCAGACGCTGGTGTCTGCGTGTGCGACTTCAAACACGCCGCTGGTGATAGCCCCGAGCGAGTTTTACGGGGCGGTAAACGGGAAGCTCCCATGGACGACTTCAACGACTAAGACGACGAGCTCAGCTTCTTCGACAGCCACAACGGCGACGACCACAACCGATAGCACCGCCTCCGTGACGGCGACGGGTACAAGCACAAGCACAAGCAAAAGCACCAGCACAAGCACTCCGCTTCCCGGCAGCGATACCCTCTCGACAGGCGGCACAATTGGCATTGCTCTCGGCGCGTCGTTTGGCGGCGTCGGCGCCATAGCCGGCCTGGTCTACTACCTCCTCCGACGATCAAGAAAACAAGGCGAGGAGTTCCACCCGATGCTGCCCCAGTTCGCCGAGGACGCGCGATTCAGCCAAGGCGCGACGGACTCCATGCTGCAGCCGACGCCTTCGCCTGGGACCGGCGGCAGCTTCTCAGAGGTGAAGCGGGCGACGTGGGTATCGCCGCTGCAGAGCCCCGACCCGTACCGGTATTCAGCGGCCACGTGGGATCAGTCTCAGGGCATGTATCAGGGGCCGTATGCGCCTCCGGGCGGCGTCGTGGAGCTGCCGCCACATACGGCGAATGTGAATAGCACCAACGGCATGGTGTTCGAGATGGACGGCATGGCGGCTTCGCAGGTGTCTCAGCAGCAGACGGGGGTGGTTGAGGTGCAAGGAGACTTTCCGCCGGTTTATCCGCCCACTCGGCCAGAAGAGAGATGACAGTAATAAGAGGATGCTCCACGCTGTGTGCGATGTTCTCGCTAAGATGGATTTTTTTATATATCACTTTCTCTTTTGATTTGTGTGTTTTTTTTTTTCAACTCTGTCTCTCTCTCTCCATGTTAGCCAGGAGTCATGATTGCAAACAGGATAGCTTTGCGTGGGGGGAGGTTTTTTTTGTCATTTTATCCTGGGAGAATATCCGGTCACAGAAAAGGCTGGAGGGCGTTTTTTATTTTATTTGATTGTATTTATTTATTATGGGTACACCGATTCGGGCATTGCATGGGGTTGGGTTGGGTTCTGAGCGGCTGCCAAGGAATTGATGAGTTGCCAGTAGACGTGGACTTTGATAGGAGCGGAAAAGAAATAAACACTTGATTTTGATCAGCAACTGGCGCAATGTATCGACTGACGATGATGATGACTTTGGGAGCATTCACTCGTAAGGCTGCGGTTACCGCGGAGGCCGATGGGACGGAAAAGGCTGCCGGGGAACTTGCATGGGTCAACCTTGGAAAATCTGGTCCATTTGTTTGATTGATAGCAGCGTAATAATTTCTCTGATACTATCTAGTAACAAGAGTCAAAACTATGAAAGATGTATAAGTCGTGAAATTGAACAAATAAAGACACTTGCAGTCAAGAGAAGATTACATCTCCAAAGTCTATCTCCAAAGTTACATAGAATGCGGAAGCCATCTTGGCGCCATGTTATGCTTTACCCGGACCAAGCCAAGCATCTCACATGCAAATCAAATCTGACCACTTCCTTTGAGAGGTGGGACTGTCTTCCAAAGTAGGCTACTGTGCTCCGGATACACACACGCACCTCTCCAATACTAAACATGTTCTCACACTTTACAGCTCACCACCAAAGAGGTTCACGCTACGGAATGTAGTCCAAGGGCCCATTATTGGGCTGTATTTTTGGCATGTGCCCCGTCGGCTAGATTGTCGTGCAGCAAAGCTCCAGAGCTCTCTGCTTGCTTCCCCCCCGCATCTTGACTTTTTTCTTCTCTTCGTCTTATTTTTTTTTTAAATAATTTGACGAGATGGCTTCACAAAAGAAATACGTTCTCATCACGGGGTATGTGTTTGGCTACATGATTGATTGAGGATATTCTTGCGGGATTCGAAGTGTATTTTCTAATATGAAGCTTATGAATATAGCTGCACTCCCGGAGGCATTGGCCATGCGCTGGCTTTAGAGTTCCATCGGAGGGGTAAGTCAATGCAACTGTGCCCTCATCAAGATGAAGATAGCTCATCCAGGATATCACTAACTTGAGGCCCTTTTGGGGGAATTCAATAGGGTGTCATGTTATTGCCACGGCACGGAACCCAGATGTGCTCAGGGAGCTGGAAGCCATTGGCATGAGCGCCGTCCAGCTGGATGTCACCAACCAGGAGAGCATCAACCGATGCAAATCCGACGTTGCCCAGATCACCGGTGGACGACTGGACGTTCTCGTCAACAATGCGTGAGTAGAATCTCTTCTTCTTCTTCTCTTTTTTTCCTCCAATTTCACATTCACTAACAAGTGGCGATAGTGGTCGCACTCACACCATCCCGGCCCTCGACATCGAGATAGACGACGTCCGCCAGACCTTTGAGACCAATGTATTCGGCCCCATGTTCACCACGCAAGTACTTGCCGAGCAGCTCATCGCCGCGCGAGGCCTGGTCGTCAATATCTCGTCCGTCAGCTCCGTCAGCGCCTACATCTTCGGCTCTGTCTACGCCTCA
Source organism: Trichoderma polysporum (assembly GCA_030278935.1). Taxonomy (NCBI): domain Eukaryota; kingdom Fungi; phylum Ascomycota; class Sordariomycetes; order Hypocreales; family Hypocreaceae; genus Trichoderma; species Trichoderma polysporum. Next base: position 61,954 of record JARFTM010000061.1, on the reverse strand, counting down.
TCCAAGGGTGCCATCAACAGCTACTCTCGCGCGCTCCGCATCGAGCTCAAGCCCTTCAATGTCCGCGTCATGGTCGCCATGGCCGGCACAGTGCGCTCTCAGATCACCAGTCACGGCCACCGCTCTCTGCCGACCACATCGCTCTATCGGCCGATAGATGATTACTTCCAGAAACGCCTGACCTTCAGCCAGAACAACGCCACGGTGCCGGCTGAAGTGTTTGCCAAGAAGCTGGTGTCGGCTGCGCTTAAGGGAGAGGGTTGGTTGGGAGGATTGATTGGAGGATCGCCGGACTGGTTCTGGGCGGGAGGATTGTCGTCGATTGTCTGGCTCACTACTTTGTTCCCAACTAAGCTTTCAGAGTGGGCGTTTGGCGTCTTCTTTGGAATTGCCAATTTGAAGAAGCGTCTTACCGAGGCACGGCTGAAGCAAGCGTAGATTTGACGATTGGCTACGAAATACAGGGAGGGGGATACTACTCAATACTTTCCAGGGCTTTAGCTGGAGGGCCGGTGTTGGTAGTATATCTTTTTAATGCTATATCATGAGTCATACCTTTTGAATTTCGCCAAATGTCTGTTGTCTTTCCCCCCCTCGTATTGAGAGAATGCTGCCTAGTCATCCTATAGTAGCGGCTATAGGAGATGTGCCTCTTCATACTTTATTTAGTAGGTATAGCGTTAAACAAGCACTTGACTCGCTGTAATGTAGCATATATAAGTCTATCGAAAATATGAATCAGAATTTACATATTGATGGCAATAGATCTCCTTATGGCTCGTGGCGATCGTGGCTAGGCATCGCGTCCCACTAGCCTGCGGCTGAGGCCAAGCACCGCCTCAGGCAGCACCAGAAGCTGTGCGCCCGCGAGACAGCCTCAGCCTTTTCCCGATTAATATTCATTTTGCTCACCAAGGAAGGCCGGCACTGACTCAATGATGCCGCTTCTGTATCGGAGCGGCGTGACTCAGTGGAGCCTCTCGCCGGGAGACTCCCTTCGCTAACAAGCTTTTGTTTGTGTTTACTCATGCTATTCGCCTAGTATGGAGTAGATACGATGCAACACTTGCAAGTGCCTTAATATGTATGGGTAGGTATATATATTACGCCCACTCATGATGGATCATCTGAATGAACACTTTCTATATTCCAAAACCAATCATCATAGTTCATTCTGTGATCTTTTGACCACACGTTCTCTACGATGGCGTCCTCATCACAGGATACGGCCCAAGGGTCGTTTGATCTTTTGTTACTCATGGATGCCACCTCATCTATGAGCACCTTTATCGAAGCCCTCAACAAGTCACTTCCAGAAGTCATCAGCATCTCCGCCCTTACAGGATGTTTTGAGCGAATAGGAGTCCTCGCCTACCGCGACTATTGCGACATGCAGGTCACCGAGTGGTCCGGCTGGTGCTCGCCCGCGGGAAAGGTCCAAGGTGCTGACATCGTATCACAAGATACTGTGCTGGAAATGGCACGCAAGATGATACCAACTGGAGGCGGCGACTGGCCAGAGGCTGCAAAGACAGGTCTCGCAAAGGCATATAGTGTTATGAGACCAGAGGCAACAACAATCATCTTGCTCTATGCAGATGCCCCTCCTCATTTTAAGGAGACTGCCGAAAACAATCACCGTCTGGAGAAGGCAGCGCTCATGAACAGCAAGCTTTTCGGAGATTATGGAAAGCTGTTTGTGGACTGGACGTCGGCCGCCAAGACCCTTCGATCTGGACCCAAGAAGGCTGTTGTTTTCAGCATGATCCAGCAGCTCAACGTGAACGCACACTCGGCCTATCTATATCTGTCTACAGTCACTGGAGGGGACTTGTTTGAGATTGAACAGATGGTTTCCGACCAGATCTCTCAGTTGACCATCGGTGTCTTGCTTACTTGGATGAGGCTAGGCAAGACGGTTACCGACACCAAGACAAAGTTGGGATACTTGACACGGTACAAGTCTCATGGTGATATATTAACAGCTAAGCAGGAGGATGAGGAGCTTTTGCAGAAGTATATCACTAAGGGTCACTTCACAAGGACTCCAGCCGCGCTCAAGTGCATCAACAATGTCGAGAGCGAATCAGTCACTCTTGGTGTTGTGCCTAGCCTAGTCAAGATCCGCGGTCCCAAGGTTGAGAGCTTTGCCGACAAGTACGCCAATGACCAAGGCTACAAGATTATGGCAGTCAAGCAGCTCCGACTTATTATCGAGACCAACGTATCAGCGATATCGCTAAACCCCATCTTCGGAAGCTTATGGCGAGCTGTTTGCAACGACAGGCTACACCCTGCACGAGATGAGCTTATTGCCTTATTTGGTCTGCAAGTGGACAGAATTTCAGATCTAAGCGAGAAGACGCGCATGAAGACATGGCTCGCCGAGTCATACAACTATGCTGATGAGATCAACGACATGATCAGAGCCGTCGCCCCTGAAGACCGCTTCCCCATGTTGTTCTTGGACCCTACAGCAGATTTTGGGTTTGTGGAAGATACTGATGGGGAGCAACGGCGATTGCAAGACTTCACTCGACCTGAGCTGCTCGAAATTGGAAGATCATGCGACTACAAGATTCTCCGGCGTCTGGGCAAGGTCTTGACGCGTCTAACCTTTGTTAGCACCGAGGAAGAGCTCCCCCATCACATCCAAACAATGGATCCCAAGACCTCTGTGCCCTGTGTGCCCTTCGCTCTCGCAAAGGAACAATACGGTCGAGAGTTTTGGAAGATACTTTTACATGCCGTCCTTCCGGGAACAAAGTTAGGGGCTCGCCCTGCTTCACTGCTTGCAGCCCTCGCTCTTCGCATGGGCATTGTTCCGCTGCGCGATGTAGCTGACCAGCAACTTATCGCATTCAGCATCAACTGGAACACGCTGGATATCCCTGAAACATGGAACTTGGGTTGCCTCAACCTCTTGTTGGACGCCGACCAAGACTACGAGAAGAGGGTCGCCGAAGGTGTGACTGCCAGGTCCTCGGACGAGTCTAGAATTCTTTCAGCCAAGGACCGCGACACTTTCAAGGCCCTGGTAGATTATAAGATGCTGGAGCTAAACTTGGATACCACCCTTGAGGCACAGATCACCTGGACCCCAGAGAAGACCAAGGTAACCCTGGGCCCACTCGTCGTCTGCAAGAAGTGCCTGTTCCCTCGCTCTGTTACAGTAATGGGCCCAAGAGGTGTGTGCGGCCTGTGTGATCTCGAGGGTGACGGCTGTTCTTGTTCCACGTGCACCGTGGCAGAAGACCACTCCGAGCGTAAGAAAACCAACGTCTCAAGGGACCAGACAGAGATATCCGAAGCGTACTGGGTCGAATGCGGACAGACTTCCTGTAGAGCTCAGTATGTAGTCTATAACCCAAAATCCCTGCGTGTGCGGCCTAAGTGCTACTTTTGCCGACACGCTGGTCGAAGCTCCAAGAACATGCAGCAGAGCATCCGACAAGATATAGGACAGGCACCAACGGTTGAATGCTCCAAGTGTCTGGGCCGGATTATCTGGCCTGAAGAGTACCGGCCTGATGACCTCGACCTCGCAGCCTACCAGTGTCCCGCATGTATTGCCGGCAGAAAGACTGTTGTCGAAGAGGAGACTACGGCACGAAAGCTCAGCAGCGAGAACAGCTGGGACTGGCTCCTCAAGAACGAGGATAAGACGATCAAGCAGCCCTTCAATGGTCGGACAGTCTTTTACACAGCCTCCAACTGCAATCTTGACGACATGGATACCAAGGTAGAGGTTCTCCCTACTGCCAACGAAGACGGTTTCACCATCCGTGGGAAGCTGGTGCGTAATCCTGACGAGGTCAAGGCGTCTCTCCTGAACTGGGTGCGCTCACGGCGAACCGAATCCGCCACTTGTAGTCTCTGCTTCTCCAACGTTCGGAAGAATGATATTCTCCCTGCTTGCGGGCGCTCTGGCTGCCATCAGCCCATCTGTAGTAGCTGCCGCGACAGCTGGTACGGCATCAACTCTCCCGGCCGCATCCTTAACTTGCCTGCCCTACACTGCCCCTTTTGTCGCCGGCGGCCTGCCCCTAAGGCTATCAGCAAGTTCCGCCTCCATCAGATCGGCCTGCCTCGAGCTGCCGTCGATGATGCCGGCTCATGGATCTATGCTTGGTGTAGCAAGTGCGGCTTCGCGAGGCAATATGTTGAGCGAGTCTGTGCTGCAGGGGCGCCAGCCGAATTGGTCGACTGGGTGTGCGAAGAATGCAAGCCCGATTTGATAGTGGGGAAGACGCATATTCGACGGTGCCCAGGCTGTGGTGTAGCAACGGAAAAGACCTATGGGTGCGATCATATAACTTGTCCTTGTGGAACGCATTGGTGTTATGCCTGTGGCAAGGAGAGAGATGAGAGAGAGATTTATGGGCACATGGCACAGGAGCATGGAGGGTTGGACTGGGGGTATGAAACAGAAGAGGACGATTAAATGCATGGCATCTCAATATTATTCATGGGGATATACTTCGTACCCACAGAGTACATTTTTAGCGAAGACATATTTACAATAGCCACAGCGACTTTATAACATAATGACAAGAAAGAATGCTTGGAATCATGACATTATTGTGTTAATCCTAAGACTGACGTAACTATTGACCATGTCCAAATGCTTCGATAATGGGACAAATTTTTTTAGCCAATGAGGTTCGACATTCCCAGGCCGGTGCTGTGCATATTCTCGTCTAAGAGTTGTTGGTAAGTTGCTGACCATCTTTCTCTCATGAAAATATCCATGCATTCCCTTCCACATTATCAGGTGCAGATTCGGACTTGTCAGATGAGGATTGCATTTGCGTGGGTTCTCCAGTTGAGGATCTGCGGTTTGCGAAGCTCTCATATCGGCCTTGTTATTGTTATTAACGATGTTGTTGTTGGCGTTGATGATGATGTTGATAATGATGCTGTGGTTGGCGATGACATTGTTGATGGTGTCGGGAGGATTACACATGTCTGACCAGCTGGAGGGTGCAACTCAAAAGCGCAGCTTTGTTAACATAGCTGTCAGCCTGACATTGACGCCGCTCAAATGTATTCAAGCGGCTGGATCCATGGCAAGGATTATCTGACAATCGGGGCGATTGGCATTCTTTGAAAAGGGAGCACTTGTCAGGCTGGCAAGAGGACATACACAAGTAGGATGAGCCTCATCGCACTATTAATTTGATGGTTAGAGAGGGGGAATTGATGCTGGCAATGCGCTTAGTGGAGGGGTTTACATACCTTGACTAGCTTCTTAGGATGCTCACGTATCTGTATTGGGATTTTCTGTGGTCTGGATGGGGCATGGCCGCGAGCATTGATGGTATATCCTTGAATAATAAGTGAGATGTGCTCGGTAGCGATAATTCTTGTTTACATCTCTGTTAGGTTGAACTTGTATCAATTTTTGGGGGTGGATGTCCAGCAACACCTCAAGTTGACTACTATATCTAACTCTCCAACATAACTCTATCAAGATAATATCCCTGTTAAGTATTAAATATTCAGTATAGGCTTTTCTTGGTAGCATCTGCTTCTTGCTGTAATATATACCTTCGTTAGGCAGTTTTTTGATGCCTTCTGCTACTTTGTTCTAGGCAGACTTTGCCATTTCTTGTTGTTTTTCTCTACGTACAAGTAGAAACAGTAACTTCATTTCGCATCTGAATGTTTTATTTCTGATCTAAGATGGGATTTTATGACTCCTTAGCACAATCGGGCATGTTGGATAGCCAACCCGAGGTGTTATTGGCCTTAAGCCACATTCCGCTCACCTTAGTCACCATTTCCTATTTAGACGAGAGTCTATGGTGGCGCTTATGGCTGGTCGTGCGACAGGTATGCTGGTACCAAGTAAGCCAAGCCACTACGAGTTACCGCTGATACTACCAGTGCAGCTAAATGTGGGCTTATGCTACCAAATCGTACACTGGCCTCCCGCCTGCTGCTCGTAGCTTCTACTGACGCCGTTTCTGTTTCGGTTCTGGTTTCGGGCTCGGGCTGTGCCTCATCATACTTTGTTGACGCTTCTCCAGGTCTTACGTATCCTCCTCTTTTCATCCTTTTCATTGTCATGAACAAGCCGGAGAGACGGACTCTTGATCCGCTTTTCTACACGAGTGATTTCTTCTGAGTTCACATTGAGTCAGGCAATCAATATCGCCTGTGACAGAATACTATATTTGCAATACTTAGCTACTTTGCTATCTTTGCTGGACCTAACACCTCAAAACCATGTCTCGATTTTCTCGCTACGATACCGACGAAGAACGCCTTCCTGATGGCATGTCCCGGGTCGGATACGATGCCGATACTCAGGTTTACACTTTCCAAGATGCAGACGGCAGCTACTGGGAGTCGGCGCCCGGTTCTCAGTACGGACGGCTCACGAGAGTCGGATCCGGCCCAGCCGTCGACGACAACGCGAGCGACTCGGACCCGTTCATCGGCTCTCAAGACCCAACGCCGAAGACTTCGTGGCGCCACGACATGATGCCTCTATTAAACTTTGGCGTCCTGGTTGGGCTTTCTCTGCTCGCGCTCTTCTGGTTCATCGGTCGCAAGGCGCCACCGGAGACTGTCGAGCTGGTTAGCTGCCCCGGGCGGAGCGTGACGGTGCAGGTGAATGATTCTTGCTGGGACCTGGCTGAGGCGGAGGGCATAACCGTTGATGAAATGGTGGCGATGAACACGGGCTTAGACTGCAGCAAGCTCATGGTCGGGTACAACATTTGTCTTTCGGAATAGCGAGGCGATATGGGATGATATCATGATATTTCCCGGGAGTGCACTTGATTTGACATACTCAGAGACATCCTTTGCCTCTTTTCTTCTCATTTCCCGCCTTCGAATGAATGCTATTCCGAAAGAAACCGCGGTGGCGTGGTTTGATACTTTCTCTCTATTATGGAGCACCTGATATGTCATCGGCTAGCAAGCATGCATGCAGAGACCTTCATCCAGGCTAGACATGAAGGCCACCTTGACGACTAGGCAGGTGATTAGCTGGCATTTCCTTTTTAAATAGCGGTGTTTGCGTTTTCGTTGATTTGCTCTGTGATCCTTCTTTAAAGCGAATTTTGAAAAAATATCCGGCGTAATTTTGCGACCATTTTGTATGAGAAGGATGGCGCTTCATATAGTTCAATCTCGTTATATACGGCTACGACAGCGAATCCGTATGCGAATGTGGAGCTTCAACTTTGCTGGTGTTTTAATCTCATAGGTGTGTCTCTATACATTTACAATTTATACCAAATACATTAGTTGAAAGCAATCGGGATCAAATAACGTGTCATAAAGCAATAAAACGCCGGCATAAGGCGCCACTTAGAAAGGTGCCAAAGGGGGTACCAGTAGGTGTCAACAGACACACATGAATCCTCTAACACCTCCTTTTACCACCTCATGGCTCCATGCCGTATTTTAGAACGTTGCGGGTAGAAGCTTGGGATATCGGGCTTGTACAGATATCTCCTTGTCAAAATGGGGCCAAAGTTAAGATCCTGCAGATTATCAAAAGGACCGATGATCCAATCAGAGTTGAATCGACAAGAACCATGGTCGGTTCATATCAAGTCAACTCACGGATCAATAGAAATAGCCGTCAATTCTCATCGAGCTAGTCTAGGCTACCGGATATACAAGTTTATTTCATTGCCCTCAGATAGTTCATAGAGGCGGTTGTTAATGAGCAATGACATTGGACTCAGATACCTCTTTAATCGCTGGTCATGTGGCTGCCTGACTTCCGACTTGCCTGTTCCGCTAATGTTGCATTTCACCAGTATCAGAATTGTTGGGGCCAGATAAGGTTGGTAGAACATAGAAGAAAATAAACACAGATTCGAAAGCTCAAAGGAAGTAGTAGCAAGAGGTCACATAGACTAGAAGGATTCAAGGAAGATACAAGGGTGCTGAATATTTCGTCCGTAGGAGGTACTGACTTGTACTAACAGCCACTTACCAGGTAGATAGTTTGATCACTACCAGAGCGCTATCCTTATCGCAGCAAGAAGCTCCAGCTTCCTGATAACGATAACGCATCCGGCGGCTATAATTCGGCGCAAGCTCCAGCTTATCTGTAGTGCAATTTCGAAACTGGGGACCGACCCCTCGGCCAAGCGGGGCAAAAAGTCCCTGCTTGGTTGGAGTCTTGATATTAATTTTTTTTTTCTCCCCTCTAGGCGAAATACATAAAATCTTTTTTTTTCCGCACCACCTTGTCCCAGGGCTTTTCTTTTCTTCATCTTTCGCATTTCTCTTGGTCGCTGAGCTTCCAAGCGAATAGTCAGGATGGACAAGGATAAGCTCGCTCAGTTGCTGCAGGCCAGCCAAGTTCGTAAGTGTTTTTTCTTTTGTTTTGCCTCTTCATAGTCTTGCTGTGCTGTTTGTTATCTTTGCTTCCTTGTCGAGGCGCGCACAACGATTAAAGAGATAAATCTTGGAGAGAAAATCTTTTTATTGACGCACTGTCTTCCACAGCCAATACGGAACAGGTCAAGGCCGTCACAGCCGACCTCCAGAAGAACTACTACTCGCAGCCCGAGTCTCTTCTTCTGCTGATCGAGATCGCTCTTACACATGGAGACAATGCCATCCGACAGCTGGCTTCCGTCCAAGCTTTGCGCCTTGTGCCCAAGTTCTGGAAGCGGACCGCCCAGGATCAGAAGCCTCTTGTCCGCTCACATCTTCTCGAGGGCACTCTGAAGGAGACGTCGGCTGCCAACCGCCACTCTCTGGCGCGTCTGGTCGCAGGTGTCGTGGGCGAGGATATGGAGCAGGGCGATGGCGAAGACTTCTTGGCGCAGCTCCTGCCCCTCAACTCTAGCGAGAATGTTGTTTCTCGCGAGGTTGGCTCATTCGTCCTGTATGCCATGCTCGAGGATGATCCTGCGCACTTCAGTGACCACACTGATCAGCTGCTGCAGCTGTTCCAGGCTCGCATCAACGACGACAGCAAGGAGGTCCGCATGAACATTGTTCGTGCTATTGGCGCCATCCTCATGCTCGTTGACCCCGAGGAGGACCCCCAGGCCCTCAAGCTCATGCAGGGATTCGTCCCCAGCTTGGTCAACATTCTCAAGGCTACTGTGGAGGCTGGAGACGAAGAGGGCTACGGCACCGTCTTCGATGTCTTCCACTCTTTCATCGCCTATGACTCTGCTCTTCTCGCTCTCCACCTGCGCGACCTGCTCATGTTCATGATTGAGCTTGCTGGTAACACCAGCGCTGAGGATGACCCTCGTTCTCAGGCTCTTGGCTTCCTCATTCAGACCGTCTCTTTCCGTCGCATGAAGATTCAGGCCATGAAGGATGTTGGCGCCGAGCTCATGGTCAAGGCTATGCACATCGTCATTGACCTGGACTCTGAAGATGAAGAGGACATGTCGCCCGCTAGAGTCGCCATCAGCTTGATTGACCAGCTGGCCAACGAGCTCCCTCCTCGCCAGGTCATTGTTCCCCTTCTTGAGCAGTTCCCCGTCTTTGCTAGCAACCCAGACCCGCGCTACCGCATGGCTGCTATGCTGGCTTTGGGCAACGCCGCTGAGGGTGCCCCCGACTTCATCTCTACCCAGCTCCAGCCTCTTCTCCCCGCCATCATCAACTTGCTCTGCGACTCTGAGACCAAGGTCAGACATGCTGCCCTTGTTGGTCTTATCCACCTCGCTGAGGAGATGGCCGACGAGATGGCTTCCCACCACCAGCAAATCATTGAGGCTGTCTTGAAGAACCTTGAGTCAGCTTCTCAGGGCCCTTCTGACAAGACCAACATCAGCATTATCCGATGCGCCTGTGGTGCCCTCGATACCTTCGGAGATGGTATCGACACCAAGATCATGGCTCAATATGGCCCTACCCTGATCGGCCCCATGGTCAAGCTGCTTGACCACGAGGATTTCGGTGTCAAGGCTGCTGCTGCTTCTGCCCTCGGTGCTATCGCTGCTTCTATGGAGAAGGACTTCCAGCCCTACTTCGAGAACGTCATGAAGTCTCTCGGCAACTTTGTCATGATCAAGGACAGCGAGGACGCCATGAACCTGCGTAGCTCCACCTGTGACAGCCTGGGCCGTATTGCTCTAGCTGTTGGCCCTGAGGCTTTCCAGCCCTACGTTATGGATCTGATGAAGGCTAGCGAGGAAGCTCTCAGCCTAGACAACCCCAGACTCAAGGAGACCAGCTTTATCCTCTGGTCTAACCTGTCCAAGGTCTACCACGAGCAGTTTGAGCACTTCCTTGATGGCGTCTTCAAGGGCATCTTTGCCTCTCTGGAGTTGGAAGAGGAGGAACTCGATATCCCTGGCATTGACCCCAGCCAGCTTGATGATGGTCACGTCGTCATTGGAGGAAAGCGTATCAAGGTCAAGGCCCCACAGAGCGAGGAGGACCTTACCATTGCTAGCGGTGGTGATTTCGATGATGAGTGGGATGACATTGAAGATCTTGCAGACCTCGCCGGTGGCACCACCGCCGTTGCTATGGAGCAGGAAATTGCCCTCGACGTCCTCGGAGATGTCATTTCCAACTCTTGCAATATGAACAACCTCGAGGCCTACGTTGAGAAGACCATCGAAAAGGTTGTGCCTTTCACCGACCACGACTACGAGGGTTGCCGCAAGACTGCCATTTCTACCCTGTGGCGAACATATGCCCGCGTCTTCCAGGTTTGGGAAGAAGGTACTGGTGTTAAGTGGGAAGCTGGCATGCCACCCAAGCCTACGCCCCCTGCGTCCATTGTTAAGATTGGTGAGACTCTCCACGAGTCGACCATGACTATCTGGGCCAACGATAGCGATCGGTACGTTTTTGATGTTTCAAACCTTTCATTTCTTTGTACTATCCACCCACCCTACTTGCATGATGACAACTTTGCGTTATACCCAGCTCACTCAGATGCAAAATTTGCAATTGCTGAGAACGCGTCTAATCTACTTCTGATCTGCTCTATTCTTTCCCAAACTGCTATCTCTGCTGTATAAAAATTTGCGAGCTTGCATGCTAACCAAGCAAATAGGTCTGTTGTTACCGATATCAACCGCAACGTTGCGGCTACTCTCAAGGCCTGCGGTCCTGCTGTTCTGACCTCCAAGGATGGCATGCTGCAAGAGGTCATTTCGGTCGTGACCCTTCTCATCACCCGCTCTCATCCTTGCCAGTTGGATCTTGGCGATGAAGATGAAGAGCTTGAGGTTGAGGACTCCGGATCTTCAGAGTATGACTGGCTTGCCATTGACACTGCTCTGGATGTCGTTGTTGGTCTCGCTGCTGCTCTGGGCCCTGCTTTCGGCGAGCTTTGGAAGATCTTCGAGAAGCCCATCTACAAGATGGCTAGCTCAACTGAGGACCTGCAGCGCTCGACTGCCGTTGGCACCATTGCTGAGATTATCAAGTACACCAACGAGGCTATTACCCCATACACCGAGTCTATTGGACAGGCTCTGCTGCGCCGCCTCTCAGATCCCGATGCTTTGACCAAGTCTAACGCCGCCTACGCCATTGGTCTGTTGGTTTTCAATTCATCGGACACCTCCAAGACAGTCCCTATTTACCCTCAGCTTTGGGAGAAGTTTGAGCCGATGTTGGCTATGCGCGATATGCACATCACCGACAACGTTACCGGAGCTCTCTCTCGAATGATTCTCAAGCATGCCGACGCTGGATTCGTTGCCCAGGCTCTTCCTGCAATTGTGGCTGCCCTGCCCCTCCAGGAGGAGTATGAGGAGAACGAGCCCATCTACCAGGCCATCCATACTCTCTACGATCAATCCAATGAAACCGTTCAGCAGCTGACCCCTCAGCTGATTGGCATTTTCGAGAAGGTCCTTGCTCCTCCCGAAGAGCAGCTCGAGCCTGAGACTCGCCAGATTGTCTCTCGAACTGTACAGGCTCTCTACGGAGCGAAGCCAGATCTGTTTGCCAACAACCCCAACTTGCTGCATCTTGCTGATGCATCTCAGTAAAAAAAGAAAAGGAAAAAGAAAAGTAATTTGGGATCAAGGGACGTTTTTGAGCGAGAAGTAATTGGCGTCTTAGACGATGAAGACATGAAGACATGACCTATACCCCCTTTTTGATGAGTTAAGAAAAAGAAAAAATGTGATGGGCTGAGGGTATATAAGGGAAACACACACACACAGACAAAAATAAGGGAGCATTTTTAATAGAAAGGCTGGTTTGGACAATAGCATAGAATGTATATGCTGGGATTTGAGGGTTTTGGAGGGGAATACATAAAAGATAGTTGGGTCCGATGATGATGGTTTGCGCTTCTGAGCATTAGCTTCGAATTAGCAATATAGCTACTCTTATTGATTAGCAGTCCTGCCTTTAGGCATAAGAGTCTGGTGCGAAATAGTGAAATGTGATATTGCACCTTGATGTTATTGAAGCGATATGAGACATGGAGAGCTGTTGGGCTTTAAGCATCAAAAAGTCTACACAGTAAGGGAATCAGTTCCTGCTCCATACTTCGCATATAAATTATACTACTTACTTAGTAGCCATCTAACAATATATTAATTATGTGCTATATCTCAACCCTACACGGCTATAATCATGTAAAGAGTCTCTAGCACAGTAGCTTGCGTCTTCTCGTAATCATTTCATTCTACATCTTCTACATCTAACGCACACTCTTCGACGCCTCTGACTATCAATGCCGATCAAAATGATTTATTTTGGCCATACTCCATCGGCTCGCGCCTCCTTTCATAGAAGTTTCATCCCAACGACAGTTGCCATCCGGCTCATTTAGAAGGCATCTTGGATATTTACGAATTCATTAAATTAGCAGCTGTATGAGTTGCTATATAATGTTCATGTTCAATATGATATACCTATGTGCTGACGCTAATAAATAAATAGACACCGAAATGAATTTCTCCTTTCCAAGCAAAAAGCCTGTAAAGAACAGGCAAAATCTCACCAAATCCTCTTCTCCACCATATCATATCGAAACACCCCCTGATAATCCCCCTCCACAGCAGCCGCCGCCTTTCTATCATCCCCTCCCTTCTTCTTCCGCTTCAAGCCCTCTGTAGGATCGGCGTTGATCCAGCGGCGCTTGTCGTCAGTGACTTCCACCTCTCCAAAGCCACCCACCCGTATCCCGTTTGCCTTGTAGGTGTCCAACTCGGCTTTCCCAGCGGCAACGAGAGCTTCCTTCTGCTTCATCTTGGCATAGCGATTTCGGGAGTATTTGAGGAGAACCATGCCGAGGAGGAGCTTGAGGATGAGGAGGACGAGGAAGATGATAAAGAAGACAACGACCATGGTGACGGCGGCGATGGCGTCGTCCGAGGTCCATTTATACCAGGGGCGGGAGTTGAGTGGGTGGTCATAGGGGTAGCCGTAGGTGGCACGGCCGAGGGAGTCGCGGATGAGGGTGTCGAAGCGATTGAGGGCTGCGATCATGGCAGGAGAGGATGGCGTAGCAGAGGCTTCTGTAAGAGACGTCTGGGTTGATATGGGTAGAGGCATAGGGACGTGGGCGGATAGGAGCATGTGGTATGTTTGGATGGAGGCGCGGATGAAGAGACATGATAGGGGGATGACGGCGAGGCCAAGTCTTCTTGTGAGTGCGGGAGCTGTGAAGGCCTTTTTTCCATGAATGTTAGCATGCGATTTGCGTAGAGGGGGTGTTAAGAGCATATACTCACATTGGTGTAGTAGTCTTTGCACAGGATGTCGAGGATCCTGTTGTAAAATTTGGGTTTGATATTGTTGAACTTGGTCACGTAGGCATGCTTGATGGTATCCACTAGCATCTCACTGCCCACAACGATGAGGAATGGCGAGAGAACCTCTCCCGACATAACCCAGGACGGTAGCACGGTAAAGCTATGGGGGAGGATGCTCGCTGAGTGTAGAGGTGCCGCTTTGGTAGGAGTGTCATCGTTCATACTAGCTCCCGGCACGGAGAGGCCACCGACCTCGACAATGTTGCGCATGCCGATAATGAGAAGCATGACCCAGAGATGGAAGCGCTCTACGATGTCGGCGCAGGTTAGTTGAAACAAACTATCTTTCTCGAAGCGTTTGAAGACGGTGCTTTTGATCTCGACAAATTGGTTGGATAAGAGCAGAGTGAGGAGAGCATTGGAATAGGAATTGACGGCCACGTTGAGGGTAATAACCTGGTAATAGAGGGCCACAGAGTGGAGGACGCAGTATATCAAAGAAAGCACGAACATCCCTAACGGCAAGAGAATCTTGGACCGGCCGGACGCATTACGAGACAGTGTTTCCGAGCTAAACAGGCACTCGAGGATATCTTGGCCAAGGGCTGATAGTAGTTTATCTCCAACCTCTAAGATGTTGTATACCACGTACAGTTTGATAGCGGACTGCGCGCGGATAAGATGGTACATCCTGCTGGCGTCTAGCTTCATCAGCACGAGAGAGCTACATATGATGACGGCGCCCTGCAGCAGGTCGGCCTTATGGGAGGATGAGAGGTTGGACGGCGTGGACTTTGTCCGTCGATGGCGAAATATGCCAGACTTTGGTCCCGGATGACGAGCTTGGAGCGAAGGGGTCTTGGGGGTGGCGGCATCGCTTGCGCCGCGAGCTCGCGAATCTGCCCGGATCCCCCCGTTCGGACGGTGCCGAATGCCAGGCGATGTGCCATCGACAGAGACCTCGCTAGCCCTGCTACAGCTGCGTGACCGACCACTGTCGGAGGCATCGCTAATCCTTCGACCTCGGACCGATCTTGCTCGTCTCCATAGCCGGCCGAGCCCGTACCAGACAAACCCAACCAACCATTTGACCTCTTTGAAGATGACATATATCCACCATTGCACCAAGACAGTAAGGGCCATGGTAAATCTTATGGGAAGGATAGTGAATGTGTGCAACCAGGCATCCAGGCAAGCAAGTGCGCCAAAGTAAAGAGTCCGCTCCAAGAACGGGGGTATCAGTAGGACATTCTTGAGACGCTCAAACTTGACGGCGTGTGACTCGTACGGGATATCGTTGGTATAGGACTGGTGGATATAAAGAGGGCTTGGACGCTGCTGGGCTAGTTCAAGCTGGAGATGCGTAGGAATCGACATTGGAGGAAGCGGAATCATCGGTGGGATCGGAGACGGCGGCCGGATGCCGGAGCCGGGAGGTTGGACGGGCTGCTGTGTCGCAAAGCTTGGTGGCCCAGTCTTGATGGGCGGTGATACCACGCTCCCGTTTGTGCCTCCGTTGGCTCCGTCTAGGTTCAGCTGCAGCGCCTGAGGCCGTGTCGCAGGAACAAACGACAGTCGTCGAGGCGATGGTGGGGTCTGAAGCCCAAGGCCATGTGCATCTCGGCTCGTCGGCGGTGTTGATACTGTTCTGCTCGCAGACGCAGTGCGGCGCATTGGAGCTCGAGCTTCCCTGGGCAGCCATCCACTCGCAGTCCGGGTCTCTGTCGCAAATCCATTTGGCCGCTGGAATCCGTCTGCATAGTGCAGCTCTGGCGGCCTCATCAGAGATTGCCGAATGGCTTCCCGCTCCAGGTCAAAGTCTGGAGACTCGTGATCGATAAACCTGTTTGATCCTGAAGGTGGCGCTGGCGCTATGGGCAGCGACTTGGGCTCGCTCGTCAGCTGCTGCATCTCGGCGGCCGTCAGCTTCTGGACACTGTCGTGACTCGGCGCCCTCTTCATGGTGCCGCTTCCGCTGCGCTGCCTCTGCATGTCGCCGCCAGTATCCTTTTGCCTGTAGTTGTTGCTGCTCGATCTTCTGTTGATGACAGGGCTGCCATTCCCATTCCCATTCCCATTCACATTTCCACTTGTATTTCCGTTTCCACTTCCGTTTGTGCTTCCAAATCCATGTCCGTTCCCATTGTGAATCGCTCCATCTTCCCTCGTCTCAGCCAGATTGCTGGACGAGTTCTTCCTGGTCGGGTCAGCAGACGATGAGTTTGAGAAGGCCGTCGACGGTACGGGACTGATTGGGTCTGCGGTCACTGCCATCCCGGCGAAGTTCCTAGTGGGACATGCTGCTGCTGCTATTCTTTCTGCTGCCTTTGCTGCTGTTTCTGATTAGGCGTGCCAGCTCTCCCCATGGACATGCGAAGCGAAAGAAAAGAAGCCCAAAGATCTGGTGATGGATGACGGGCTGCGAGATCATCGTTGCAGGCTCAAGTGGCTAAAGGTGGCCAAAAGTGGCTTGCGGCTTAGGCGCTGTGGGGGCGCTGCGAACACGCTGCCGCTTCGGGCGGTCGCCAAGCCAAGCCTAACCTGGGGCTATTTCAGTAACCCCAATGTGTCGAGAGAGATTTACTTTATATATAATAAGTCTAAGAAAGTTAATCGTTCTTGAAAAAAAAACCCCATATTTATTTATAAAGATTATAAAAGGTGTTTTAAAAATAATTCAATATAATAATACTTTATTTAAGAATTTTATATATTAAAACTTCTATATCAGTTTACATAGTTTGACAATACACTGAAGCTATCTACACAATCTTGAATCAACTAGGGTAGACTTGATCTAGATCTCCCTTTACTGTAGCTACTTCATCCAGCTCTAACCACTTGAAGGTGTTGATCTCTAACTAGATGATGTAGGCCTACGCCTATCTACTTCTTCTCACCTAGTTCTAGTCACTAACCTACCGGATCCAACTTTGCCTACTTGAATCACATTCCGCTACTTTGCCCAGTCCCAGCTACAGAGCCACTCTCAACCTCCCAAAACTTTCTATATCTTGCCACAGCGCCTCGACCATCTTTTGCCTCTCTGTAAAAGTGCCTCCTTCCAGTACGTCGAGGACACTCCTCTACAACACGTTGAAGCCACTCCCCATCAAGTTGCTGCTGCAAACGATAGTCGGGCGTGGCCCCCGCCTGGAGCAGAATCTCAACAATATGCCAGTAGCCGCCGAAGATGGCAGCGTTCAACGCACTGCCGTACTTTCCACCGCGCGCGTTAACATCTGCTTGTCTATCTAACAGCAGTCTTACCGACTCGGTCTGGCCTGAGAAAGCGGCTGCCTGCAGAGCCGATCCGAACATCCCCCCCTGTGCATTGACGTTGATGCCTGGGCATTGTTCGAGAAGGAATTTTGTCCTCTCCGAGACAAAGTCAATGCCGCTAGGAAGACCTACATACCGTAGAGACTCTGACGCACATGCCGTCTGGAGTGCGAAACCAAATTTGCCACACTTGACATCGACGTCGGCGCCGTGTTGGAGTAGAAAACTGAGTCTGTCATGCCGATCCTGCATACTTCCAAAATCAAAACTTGGATTCCAGTTTGCTATCGTGGCATTTAAAGCAGTGCCATATTCTTCGTGCACATGGTTGATATCGATGGCCTGATCGAGTAAAAGTCGGAGCACATCAACACCACCATAGCCCTGAGCGGCTGCGTACCAGGCGGCGTAGTTCTGGTGGCGAACGTCTGCTCCTGATTCAATCAGTAGTCGCACCAACTTCTCTTTCGTACCTCTGCCGCAGGCAATAGTGAGTGGTGCCCTGTATCTTTCATTATTCGCATTTACATTAGCGCCGTGTTTGATCAGCAACTGTGCCAATTGCACTTGTTTGTCATTTTGGCCGTGTAATATACTGGCACAGGCGGCTCCAAGTGCTGTTCTGTATTCGCCACCTTCTGCATTCACATCAGCGCCCTGTTCGAGTAGAAAACGGACCATCTCCACATCGAGTAATGAATTATGACAAGCAGCTTGGAGAGCAGTGCCGTGGGTTTGGCTGATTTGGTTGACCAAGGCCCCTTTGCTTATGAGCAATTGTACAATCAGTAGCGTCTCCTCTTTGAACCGATCTTTCGCATCTTGTGTATTGGGCGTACTGAGTCTGAACTTCAAAACAGCTTGCAGTGGCGTGCCGTATTCACCGTTCTCTGCATTCACATCAGCGCCACAATCCAGAAGCCAACGGACCTTCTCTTGGTTCCGGTCGACGCAGGCAGAATGTAATATCGTCGCTCCCGAGCTTGTGTCATCTGACTGGTCGATCTTGGCGCCATTGTCAAGGAGCAGCTTCACCACCTCGACTGCTGAGGGATGTGACAACTTCACTGCTGCAGGACGTCCCGTCCCGTATTTCCGTCTTTGGAAACCCATATAAAAGCTTAATTCCCCATTAACAACAAGCCCATTTACAAGATTTCCACTCTCAACAGCCCCATTCTCGAGTAGAAGTTGTACGACCTCCATTGCTACCTCGCGGTAGAGGATTAAGCTATAGTTATCGCACACAAGCTGCAGTGCTGTGCCATAATCCCCACCCTGAAGGTTCGGATCTGCACCGCTCTCCAATAGCTTCTTCACGTATCGAGCTATACGCCTCACGTCAAGGTGCCAGCCTGACAGAGACCGATACCTACACGCTGTCTGGAGTGGCGTGCCATACCTTCCCAAAGCATTTACATCGGCGCCTCTTTCTAATAGCAGATCAAATGTTGCGTCGTAACAATTATGTAGAGCTTTGTGAAGTGCCGTCCCATAGCGTTCGTCTTGCATATTTATATCAGCGCCGCTGTCCAGGAGAAATTTCAGACAATCGGAGGCCGAGTCAGGTATCTCTGAGAGCAGACAGCTGGCATTGTTCGAAGAATCGTTGACATTAGCTCCGCTGCTCACAAGAAGCTTCAAGGCATCAAGATGTCCACAACTAGCGGCTGCTTGCAGAGCGGTGCCCCATTCACCGCCCTGCGCATTAACATCAGCGCCCGCGTTGAGGAAAACTCGCATCATATCTGTGTTACCTTCATGGGCTGCAATCTGGACCGCCTCGCCCAACTCTTCTCGCGTAATGTACTTATTTGCGCCAGATTCCAGATGGATCAGCATCTCAGTCAGTTGAAGATGACCGCGTTGAGCTGTCAAAAAGTATGGTTTTAATATCCATTCATCATCTGTATGTATATCTTTGCTTAATTTGAGTAGAGTGAACAGACTTTGACTGTGAACAGCAAGTGCACTTGCTGCATCTTGTGTAACCTTAGCTGACCATGATACGCGCGGAATCTGTTCAAGATGGGTCATCCAAGTCTGTGCTGCGTATTCGGCCAATGGATAAGTTAAAGTGGCAACGTCTGGAAGAAAATCTTCCTCACCGTGACTCGCAGCCCGGGAGTTCAGGTGGTTTAAGTAAGTGAGGCACGACTGCGCAATAGATAGGTGGGCATTTATCTCTGTAAATGAGAAGACGTTCCAGGCAGGGTCTTCTGCTAACCTGCTAGATATTAAATACTCTTTTAAAGAGAAGTGGACCAGCCGAATTTCGGTGTGAATTTGGCCCCACCCCAAGGAACTGCTCTCTTGAGTGGTAATGAGGCCGGAAAAATATTTAAGTATGTCTATAGGAGAAAACTGGCGCTCTGTCTCATTAAAGCTAATATCACCATGTGGGCGAATAATGAATATCTCAACGAGTTCTTCAATCCTCAAGACTTTCATTGAAAACGCAAGCCATTTAAGCGAGTGTATGACTTGTTTTTGGAAATTAGGATCGATGCATTCCAGGATCCTATTATAGGTAGCGTCAAGTCCAGTAGGGAGGTTTTGAAGTGCCTTGTGTATATCAGCCTTGGATGACAGATTTTGGAGTGCTTCTAACTGAAATCGAACGTATTGGAACCTAAACATACTATTAATTATAATATCCATTAAAAATGTGCTGAAACTAGAAACTCACATGCAATCAGCTTTCTCTATAAGTAACTTTCTAGCATCTTCTTTTACGCTAGGTGGCCAAGAAGCGTAGTCCTCTGTTGATAGCTGCGAATGAATATAGCGATCGATGTCCTCATTAAGTATCTTCTTGCAGGCTAATAGGTCAATTTCGATCCTATCCGGTGAAGATAAGATGGAGCGTATACTGCCGTCAATATCTGGTTCTTTCCGACATGTTAAAAAAACGTGGAGGTTAGTAGGCGCAATGGCAAGGATACGCCGCAAACTCTTCAGTAACTTTTTTCGTTGCCTGTTAAGCAGAGGACATTCATCAAGAGCGTCAATAACAACATATAAATTGGTGAGCTCTGAGGCAGAATCGATCAAAGTTGCCTCAAGCGTCTCAGTATCTGGGCGTAACCCCTTGATTTTATACCCCCGAAGGCGCTGGATCAGTTGTGGTGTATGAAGCTGGTGAGAGCAAATTTGTTTGATAAGAGACGCGAGCATGCCGTCAACTTCTTGTTTTTTAAGGTCGCTAAAGCTGAAATAAAAGTAAGATACCACATTTGATGGTTCTGAGGCATATCGACCTTGAAGATATTTAATGACCGAAGAACTTAGAATTGATTTCCCCGAGCCGGCTATAGGCAGTCAGTTCCAGGTTTTTGGTTCTCAGATGGTAGCCGTTATATCAACTGAAGCCTTCAAAATTACATACCCTTACCGTGCAGCCATAACAATGACCCATCGCCCGTCTCCCAAGTTTTTAACTCCTCGCTATTCTTTATCAGCCATTCACATGTACCGGCCTCATGCCTGTCACGCGCGGCGTTGTACGTCGAAGAGGGGTCAATATCGCATAGCCATTGCAGCAGATCGGATAACTCGTGATTCGTTAATGCAGAAAGGTTTGCATCCATGACTGAAAAGGAACTTGTGACGGCTAGGCGTTCCTCAAATCGCTGTATTTCGCGCCACATCTCTTCGACAGCGGCAAAATTGCGCTCTTGTTCGCGAATCTCATCTACCAGCGGAGCCCAGTCATTCCACTTGACAGCATCAAGGCCATGACGGATAACAGAATTTTTAAAGTAGTAACAACAGGTCGTAGCCTGGAATCTCAGAATCTGCTTATAGAGTCTCTCTAAGGCAGTTTTGTACTGGATATGCGACCGCTGGAACCTTTTATGATTCTTCGATACTGATTCATGGCGTTCAACGTAGAGTTCTTCTCTCATTTGGCTCTGTGCAATAAGAGAAGCGACATATTCTAATCCTCTCGCCAAGGAAGTCTCTTCCTCCGATATATTCATAAAAAGCTACCGATGATTTTGTAAATATTGAAACGGCTGATTTAAATATTGCGACTGGGACTCACTGGAAGAAGAAAGCTGACCCCAGTCCAAGCAATCGAGGTATATGGGTTGGCGCTCGCGGCACTGCCGATGTAGTCGTTGGCAGAATTCACAATGTTTAATACAAGCTGCATAGCGTCTCTTGCTTGAGCTTGAAAGTTGCCTGATTCAAGCTTCGACTTATTTTTATTGACTTCATCCATCTTGTTTTGTAAGATTGCTTGCACCCACTCCCTCCTATTTTGTTTCAAGTTAAGAGTTTGGCCTACGCCAGCGGTAATGCTGCCTGTAAGCTTGGCTTCATAGTCTGCGATGAGTGTACCATCCTCCTCTCGAAGCTTCTCGTACGCCACATCCCAGAGCTCTTGAATTCGCGTATCTTCGATTCGTCGACTTTTGAGCTTTTCAGGAGATATGTTCAACTCATCCAATCCATCGGGCGGTTCATCGGGTTCCCTGCTCTCTGTTTGCTGTTGGTGTAATTTGTCTCCATTAGCATTAGCTGCATCATTTCGATTGCTGGTTCTACTACGAACAGCTTTTGCAATGCGCTCTTTGAACCGATCTCTGAAGCCCATTTCCACGGCCCACGTGGATAATTGCTTTTAAAGATACAGTATTTATCGCTGCAAGCAATGATGTGGTAGGAAAGGAAACGTGAGAGCCTTGGTGCCTAACCATCAACAACTTCCAACATGCTCAGCCCCGATTAATGAATAATGCAGACCACTGCGACACTCATTGGACAAAACTTCGCGCTGGATAAGCGATTGTAACACCGCATTTGATTGGTGGTCTAATGATTGGTCACTCATTAATTGTACCCTGCAGGAGGCTCGCATGAAAGGAGTAGAGCTTAATGAAGCAGCCGAAACTAGATGAAGGACTGGAAGCGGCCGAAAAGGATAACAACAGCAAATTCAACTAGCCGGTGAGGCCAAATCCACATTGGGGCTGTTTATCGGATCCGCGACAGCTTTTATGGCGGAAGAAAGCTGATTAGCTGTCGTCTAGGGAATCTCGGCGGAAGAGAGATCATTTGGTAAATCCGCTTCAGGAAGTCGAAATCTAGAAAGCAGAGGTAATCTCTCGCAAGCTCAGCACTCTGCTCTCACCTAAAACAACTTTACTAGAGACACAATGCTGTAGGCAATCATAACTGGGAATTCAACATCGTGATAACCATAGAAAGAAGCACGAAATCCTCACTATGTCTGCATATATTTCACCATTACACGGTTTATGCGTCAAAAATCGATCATTCCTTGTCTAATTAGAAATATCCTTTCCTATCCTATCACATCCCTCAGTGAGTACCTTCCCATCAACCTAGAGCTACCTTACGTATAGTAGGATAGGATTCTCATGTGGGCTCCTGACCCGCGACATCCTCGAGACAAAATAAGCACGATGTTCTCATCATGAAAGAAAATAAAGCAAACTCATACAAAAGGAAAATAGGGAAACCAATAGATACGAAAAGTGTGACAATTCCAACAGATATAAAGAAAATATAGGACCAGCAAAACGATATTGCTCATGGGGTGCGAGTCTGTGCGAAGGTGTCCACGATCTCTGGGTGACGTCTGGAGTCAGAAGCGGGCTCTTCTGGCTGGGAGACCCAGTCCTGAATGCCTCACATTGCGGAAGAGACTGCCTTTCAGGTTGCGGGGTCGACCTCGCGAGTCTGAGGAGTCGCCGCGGTGCCTGTGCCTGAGGTGGATGACGATGGGATTTGTATCGCGTCCCTGATGATGGGCACGGAGCCGTCAGCAGCTAGTGTTGGGGCTTTACGAGCATGGTGGCGAGTTGGCGCGGATGTCACTTGACTCCTTTAATACATTAAGTAAAAAATAACAAAATTCCAAATATTCAACTTATAAAAGATATATCATAACTTAACTCTTATAATTAATACAACAAGCATGTGGGGTAGATTATAAGCAGCAGTAAGTAGCTAAAAACAGCAATAGCTAGCAGTAAATAGCAATAGCTGGCAGTAAATAGTAATAGCTAGCAGGAAATAGTAATAGCTAGTAGTAAATAGTAATAGCTAGTAGTAAATAACAATAGCTAGCAGCAAATAGCAGCAAATAGCAGCAAATAGCAGCAAATAGCAGCAAATAGCAGCAAATAGCAGCAAATATCAGCAAATAGCAGCAAATGGCAGATAGTAGGAGAAGATAACAATAAGTATCAGTGATAGCTAGAAATATCACGGGTGCTGGATTGCCAACATGGGATTCTGGATAGCCACTCCGTTTAATAAGGATGATATGTTAGTAAAAATAAGAACTGGTGTATACATGAATATGAGGAACGGTGTTCAGAGTGAAGCCGGAGGAAAGAAGTCAACAGTACTCCGTATTGTAGTTTCTTTATAATAGCGCCTAATAGTGGTAATAAAGAGCAGCAGGGGGGCTTTACCCAGGTAGGAATGCCGCCAAACCCGGAGGCAAGCAGTCGATATGTTCTACTTTACTGCTTCATATCGTGTAGTGCTAATGCAAAGCTCATGCATTCCAAGTGGGGGGACGCAGACACAGCGAGAGTCCTTTATGACCAAGCGGTGGTCAGAAAAAGAGAGGGGCCGCAAAATGAATAGGTGCATACAAATCAATAAACTCGTGCACGCAATTTCCAGAGCTAGCTGTAACATTTGTATGTGTATAGTTATCGTTGTGTGTTCAGATATTTTTCATACCCCATTTTTCTGACCACCGCTGGATTACTTAGATAGGTAGTAGGTTCGCGGAGGAGTCTAAATTCATGAGGCAACGCAGCTTAAATTGTATTCATATATATACGACATCACATAGCTCTCGAAGCCTAGATACTTTTTTTTACATTTCACATCATGTCAGAAACAAAAACCTCCTCCCCTACAAGTGCTCGCTAAACCAAGTCACAGCCTGGAAAAAGGCCTGTTCCTTAGAAAACTTCTCGATCTTGACGCTGGTGTCGCAGCGGACAGCGAAGCCGTGCACAACGCCCGAGTATAGGTTGATCTGGAAGGGCTGGCCCGTCTTGATGAGGATCTCCTCAGACTTGTGGCGCTTCTCGGTAGGGAAGATATGGTCCGTCTGGGCTGCGGCAATGGACAGGGGGCCGGTGATGGCAGCGAGCTCATCCTCCTCGACGTTGGTGGGGTGTGCGACGTAGCCGGCGTCGATACCGTCCTTGTAGTGACGGACAACATACTAAGAGGGAGCGTGAGTACATATGTGTAGAGAAGTTATGGCTTCCGCCGGATCACAGAGACGCTTGCTTACCTTTGCACCGAAGCAGTAGCCAACAGCTCCGATCTTCTTGACACCAAGATCCCTGAGAGCCTTGATGCTCTTCAAGATGATGGGGTCAACAGCCGGGGGAGTGTGAGGGTTGTCGCCGGTCGAGCCCTCGGTGACCCATTTTATAAAGTCAAAGGGGCCAGAGCGGTTCAGCTTGAGCGCATCGCCGTTGAAGATGTCTGGGAGCAGAACTGTGTATCCCTGAGCGGCAAAGTTGTCGGCCAGCAGCTTGCTGTTCTGCCAGATGCCAATGACATCGGGAATGAAGAGGATACCCTTGCCATCACCAGCCTTGTCCGCGGGAGGAGTGGCCAAGTAGGCGTCGATGGTGCCGTCCACCTTGATGTCCTTGCCGGTAGGTTCACCCCTAGAAGCCACAAAGTATTAGTTGGGTGCCAAGTGAATTGAGTTCGTCTTTCATGTTGATTTTTGTGTCATCTATTCATTACTTCCAGCTCTT
Organism: Trichoderma polysporum; assembly: GCA_030278935.1. NCBI lineage: Eukaryota > Fungi > Ascomycota > Sordariomycetes > Hypocreales > Hypocreaceae > Trichoderma > Trichoderma polysporum. The sequence continues at coordinate 37,221 of JARFTM010000061.1, read as the reverse complement.
GAACTCATGGCATCGTCTCTCTCTCTCCTCTCATTGCGGGGCAACACAAAAAAAGAGGAGACACGGGCCGGGCTGCAGCAGATTGAGATCTGAGATCAAAGGAAAGAAAGAGAAAAAAAAACTCACTGGTGGAGGGTTCCAACAACGCAGCACTGTGCAGGAGGATTGGAGGCCATTTTGATATTCGATTTCGCGTCAATTAGCGTTGATCAGCAAGAAAGAAAGGCTGTTATTTGCACAGAGCGATGAGGGGTGGGAAAAGCGCGCTTTGCTCGACTATTTCAAGTTCCTGAGAGAGCTTCTGAGCTGCGGTTTGGTGGGGTAGCAGCGGAGAAAGGAGCAATTAATTCTACAGACTGCCCGTGACGCAATTCTCAAGCTCCATGATCGCGGGGCTCTGGCACGTCAACAACCACATACTAATTCGGGAAATAATAACTAAAGGGGAAATCCAGCGATCTTCTTCTCTTCAGCTCTCCCTCAGGAAGAACATAAGCTAATGTCAGGCCGCTTCATAGGTATTCACCAGCGCTTTAGATCCTTTGGTGGTGTTATTGCGTACTTCAAGCAGCCTATTGTCTCTGCAACTGCTTAATAATAACTCTGCTTCTCATCTCGATCAACTTGTGTAAGCAGGGCTTGTCAACAAAAAAGGCACCGACGGCATTTCACTCCACTTAAATCCGAATCCCGGAACAGGAACGAGTGCTGAAACCTGACTATCTCGGCACGGAAGCGCTGTTGTGGGTTTGAAGCGCATCTAGATTCACGACGTTCCGGCTATTATAACGTAGCAGTCGCAATTAATCAGCCAGCAGATAAATCAGCGCTAGCTGATACATTGTACTGCCTCAAGACGCAACAATTTGTTAGAAGTAGTAATGCCGTAGTGTTGCGCCCTCTAATTGTGGGGTGGTATTAGTATCTGGCTCAATCGGAATCTGGCCAAGTCAGCCGGAATATGGTCAAGTCGGTCGGAACATGGCCCAAGTCAGCTGGAACATGGCCCCAGGGCAAGTCTCGTTCATTTCGATCGGATTCCCTTTGGTTTTCGCTTCTTGAAGACCACCGGAGTAATGCCGCTTAACTCCTCCTCCTCTTCGGGCTTTACAATAGGCTCTCTTTTGACAAATTGCTCTTGACCTTGCGCCTCGGCGTTTGGCTCTCCTTTGATAGGAATATCTTCCTCTTTGGGTAGCTTTCCCTCGGCAGAATCACCTTCATCGATATTTTCTTCCCTCTTTACCGCGTGCCTTTCCTCAGCTGCTTCTGCCTTTAATGGTACCGCCGTACTTAGTAGCGCTTCTAGGCCTTCGTCTTCGTCGTCCGGCATGGTCTTGGAGTCGTGGCCCCATCGTCTCGGCTTCTTGAATAGGCTCCTCATAGCTTCCTCTTCTTCTTTCTGTTCCTCTGTCTCTTCACGTTTCCTGACACCTGTTGCCTTCCCCTCGACCGTTGTTTCGCCGTCTGCGTCTCGTTTTTCTATAATGGTCGTCTTTGTAACCGTCCATTCCCCAGGCATAGCCATCTCCGGTCGGAAATCGCTTGGCATTGCAACTCCCATAGCAGCCAGCTGTTCCCGTTGGGATTTCAGCTGAGAATCTGACGATTCTTTCGCCGGCGCTCTTGGCCCCGAAGGACCAGCCGAAGGTGTTCCAACAACTCCATTGAGCCTGTCAATCTCTCGTCGTGCCCTTTCCTTGTCGCGTTCTTCTCTTTCGTGGTTGCGGTGTATGTCTCGTAGCGATCGTTTCAAGGCGCCTTGATGCTTGCCCGTGGCTTCGTGATTTGCTCGCTCGAGTTTCGTATCGCGCACATAGCACGCGCAGTACTTGCACCAATATTTTGGTGTAGATTTCCAGTATTCCGACATTTTCCCCTCTCGTGGTAGTGTGTGGTGGGAAGAATGGCAAGCTGTCGCGTGTAGTGGTCACAAAAGAATCTTATGGGCGCGGCGACTTTGCAGCACCAAGACGCATGCTTACGTAAGTATATTATCGGAATGCTTCCTCAGCCACACCTTGTTACGGAGTACCTACGTATTATACCATATATTTCACCATTACACGGTTTATGCTTCAAAAATCGACCATTCCTTGCCTAATTATAGCTATCCTTTGTATTTTCATAAATACTGCTATACGCAGTAGCCTAATATCTTTCCATCTCATGAACGTTTATTTCTTGTACTTTTCTTAAATTCCTCAATGAGACCTTCTCAGCCCCCCTACCCCAATACAAGCATGTACAAATTCATCATGATGAATGAATAAATAACCCAAACGAACAGAAGCAGTAATTAAACATTTCTCTTCAAGATACAAAGTCCGTATCTTTTCAGATACGTCTTTTCTCTATATGGCAATAACGCAGAGAAGAGCGATGGCAGTGACAACTCTAATGTCCAGGAGAACCCTAGAAACACCACTGACAGGAACCTGAGGAGAGGCAGAAGCAGATGGAGGAGGGCGTGGAGCACTAGCAGTACCAACAGGTGCTTGAGGTTGGCCGTCTGAAATCTGCGTGATTGGAGGACCGGATGGTCTGGGAGCCCCGGTAGCTGTTGGAGTGACTACAGGAGGCTTGGTTGGAGCCTGGATCTGGCCATCGCTGATCTGGCTGATGGGAGAAGCTGGAGATCGACCACCGCAAGGAGTCGTGTGGCCTTGAATCTGTCCGTCTCCAATTTGGCATATGGGGATGGCAACGGTGGTTGTATGGACTTGAGGCTGGCCATCGGCTATGGCTGTGACAATTGTAGTCTGGACGATCTTGGTACCGATGGTAACCTCTCCGCCATTGTTGCCTCCATTCCCTCCGGTATTTCCACCACCACAGGGCATGATGAGGATTTGAATTTGTTCGCACTGAGACGCCCAGTGTCGGTCGTACAAGTTATAGAAGCTGCCGGAAAGACATTGATAGAAAACAGTTGAGCCACGCAAGGCCAGCGAACTATTGGAGCACGCAGAGAAGCCGCTGGTGTAGAGAGCACCAGCTTGAGGCGGTCCATCGAATTGGAACTGGTAGTTGGAAGCGACATAGCCGGTGCGATTCTTGGCATCTTTCAGAATTCCACCGTCCAGTGTAAGTAGCAAAGCGTCAGGGTTATCGCAAGATCGCTTCTGTTCAAAACATCAGAATGATTCAGTCAACAGACTGAGTAATTTGGTACTAACCTCGACGTCTCGTTTGTCAAGCTTGCCAATTGTGACCTCGAATTTGCCATTATAGGATGAGCTGCAGCCTCCGACGGCGCCATCACGGGGAGAGATGTTGCCAATAAGAGCATCGGCAGATGCCGTCGCCGCGAGAACAATAGATGCTAGAGTCCACTTCATTGTAACTATTCACGTAACTGTCAGTATAAATGTTTACTGCGTTGGCTAAAAGTAGACATGGTAAGCTTATATATTTCCTACCTTGTCCAGTTCGTCGACCAGTTTAGATGAGGTCCTATGTCTCGGATGCGAAATAGTGTCTATATAAATGATAAACGATAGTCCGTTCTCCCTTTTCGAAACGATAAATGGAATGAGGAATTAGCCACACTTGAATATTCAAGGGGTGCTTTTTAGAACGAGTGAATTGTAAAGGGAGGCTAGGGAACAGCGATGAAGAGGGGGAGGAAGGGGCTGGGACTCATATATTTATGTTCAAGAGCAAGACATTTTTGACGACAACCATGACCAAATCAATATATGATCAGCGGCTGATCATTCCATTTCCATGGGTAGCACAGTAAACCAAGGCAAGCCACGAGGCTATAGTCCAAAACGCTGCAGAAAGTCAAAAGTGGGCGTTGGTCCACCTTGACGCGGCCGAACAGGCGTCTATGTAGGCATGTGATGTCAACCGGTTGTTATACTCCGTAGGACATCGTGAATGAATTTAAATTTGGCTGTTTACTCGAAATATTTTATAGAGCCATCAGGGTTGTGGATATATCCATGTCGTTTGGTGGGCAGAAACTCTCTATGAAGCTACGTACGCGTAAAACTGCGGCAATTAACGATGCGAGACAAATTGTTGGAGAACTTGGAGAAATACTGTGTACAAACGTTTACTATTCTGGATAAAAATGATCAAATAAAGCTGGGTGAGTAGTTAATCGTTTGCAGTTACAGCGCCATACGTCGAAGCTGTTCGGGGAATGAGAATTGAAGGCTGGGATTTGCAAGATGCATCGGCGCCAAGTACTAACTATCATGCAACATGTATATACATACGAACACAATGCGCAAACTATAGATTCTGACGAAAATGGAAGCTGTTCAACGGGTTGACATGAGACAGACACGCGTCCCTGCGAAGGGCTGGGAACTAGTCATCCATCCGTACGGGCTGAGGCGTAATGTCTCACTTTATCCTCTACCCCTCTCAAGATAGACCTGGACCAAAGACTCCTATCACCCGCCCCTTATTGCGCCGAGGATGTTTAACGATTTTATTGTGGATAAGACGTAGCAGCTGGTCAAGAGGGTGTGCTAATAAATGCAGGATACGGGCGGGTTATATAGAGGCTGTTTGGATTCTTCCGTGCTACCGGCCAATTAAGAGCAAAGTTTTGCGTATTCCGTTGCGAATCGGCGATTCTCAACCGTGATCAACACATCTCATACCACATCAGAAAATTCTTGGACCGACGATCTCAAGATCCGCTTATACTAGCGTCGCCCTTCTGCAGGTCCTCTGTTCCGGCCTACCGATGAAATTAATCTACGCATCTGTCGTGTATCGAGCGGTTAAATGCAATTGAGAATACGGAATAAAAATAGAAGATTTGGGATTGAATATTCATATCCTGTCGATCACCCTAATCGAAATGTCTTCCATTCTCTCTTCTCTAAACAAATTTCATTTTGATGGTCGTCGTATAAATAACCAGTATAGTTCCGCGGACTGCGAAGCAAGCTTAACAAATGCAAAATAGCATATAGCAGAGCACGTTCCATGTTTCCATGAAGTCATTGACGTTTCCCAAGTGGATGCTTTCGTTGGGGATATACGAGCATCAACGATCTTCGGAATGGAGCTGCTAAACCATTTACGATATTGCTTGCGCGGAACCGAAAGCGGAACCGAAGATTGTGTAGAACACGTAGATTTGGGTGTGCATATATATCGCCCGGGGTAAATAGATACAATATGACGTTGAATAATTGCATTCAGTTCAGTAACGCCTGTAGCAGTTTGAAGCGTTTGTTACCTATGGGTAGCCGCTTCATTCTATGTTAAAGGTGGTATCACTTTCTAATCACTGGTATTGATTGCCCGTTGCACTATCAATTTTTTCTTTCCTAAAGACCTGGGCGCTTTGAAAGACCAAATATGGATAACTAAAAGCTTATGGAAGCCAAAACAAACGGCGATGTTATTGCATATAACGCTTTGTCTCTTCTAGCCTATTAGCTATACTCTGAGTCTTCATAAAGAAGTGTAGAGCGAAGCGCCTTAGCTACATGTAAACAGTACCGTACTAAACGGACATACCATTATTTCAGACTTGCCGAAAAAGCCCACTATGCCGATAACAGTCCGACCTGAAATTTCCAGGTTAATATAGACTGGCATAAGTCCATAACATTCAAATAATTCCTATCTATTCCGCATTTAGAAAGTTGAGAATAAATACTAGAGAATTCCAAGCAGTACCTACCTTACCTACTTGAGTATCATAGTAGTTGAAGCTACATGTAATTAGAAACTCCGATGAGTCGTCTATGTCCGGCTTATCAATGGGATATCTACGCCTACAGATTCATACGTATAGTATCTTTCATTCTGTTTTGTTTCCAGGCTTGGCACATGAAGGAACCGTACCTTGTGGGTCACTGGGCGTAGGAAGAGGTACCCTATAATAAGGGAGTGGCTATCCAGCACCCCAAGTTGGCTACTCAGCATCCCTAAATTTGCTGTGAGAGGGAGAAAGAGAAGAAAACAAAGAAGTGCATATGCTTGAGGATAAACATATAATATATAGGATAGCATCATTATTTTTAATATATATAAGCAGCAGTAAGTAGCTAAAAATAATAATAGCTAGCAGCAAATTGCAGTAGCTAGCGGTAAATAGCAGCAAATAGCAGATAGTAGGAGAAGATAGCAGATACTAAAAGAAGACAGCAATAAGTAGCAGGATTAGATGGCAAGAGCTATTAGGAATTAAGAGAAAGTATCAGTGATAACTAGAAATATCACGGGTGTTGGATAGCCAACATGGGATGCTGGATAGCCACTCCTTATAATAAAAACCCATCTCTCAATTCTTTTATTACCTCGATTAGGGATCATTATCTCGCCCGCTTTAACTATATATCTAAATGAACTTGGCATCTCTTTCAATCCACCAAGAAGCCTTGGCTCATCCGCTTCATTGCTACCTAAGAAACATGTTCGTCACTGGAAGCTCACCAATCCACCAACCATATCTCTATGATAACTCTATGACAGCACTTATCACATTTAATATTGCATTCAATCTTCTCACGGGTGCTCTATTAATACATCTGATTAGTAATTCTTTAGTCCTAGTATATCCGCGGCTGGCCACTTTTCTTGATGCGCAATGCCGTCGTTAGGCGTTTGCGCCAAGAAAACACAATGCTAGGGGTACACACCCATCTATCACAAATAGAGAAGCAGGTGGCACGATATGGCACCCAAAGTCTTTAGTAAAGCTAACATATGTAATAGATGAATGATATGGAAAATGAAACCGTCGCATCGGAAGGCAGCCTGATCGGCTCAACTCATATCACCGCTGTTCGTTCATTGGGTATACTGCTCTGCTGGCGAGCAATTTATTTAGATTGCTACGTGCGCATCCTTTCCTATATTGGCATCCGTTTATCTCGATCTTTGTCATAGCGTATAGATTTGTTCAGGAAGGGGAAGCAGTTGTGCATTCCTAAAACATAGTATCCTCGACAGCCTATTCCTAGCTATTACACCACATTACCATGGTATTGGGATCAAAGAACTAATACTATTTCGCTTCGGCGAGAACAACAGCCGGCCGGCATTCATAATAAGGCCTCTATCAATTTACTAATAGAGAATGGCATCATTAGAGCCGATCGGAGCGCAACTCCGGAACCCCGTCCCGATCTGGCAGGTCGTTTATCTCCATGATAGGGTCCGTTCCTTGGCTCTTAGATAATGCGCGCCTAAACGAACTTTGGCACACGGGTTCCGACCGGAATTCATGCACTGCACATTAAGCTTATATGTATAGTTACCAATAACTCCTAAATCTTTTCCCCGCTGCTAGGAGGCAATGTGACAGAGGTGCTGGCTTTTGAGGGGTTACGAACCACCTAGGCCCGAGAAAGCAGTTGGATACGGATGCCTACCATGGAGTGCCGCGAACTAGTTGCTGGAAGGCTCTTATCTCCATGCCAATGCCGATAAAATGACTAACAGATAGGATATTTGTGGCAGGGGGCTGATGAACTTCTGTTGTTTGAGTACAAGCGTAAGTGGCATTTACAGTTACATCGCCTACGACTTGATTAATATCATGAGTGTTGAGTTTACATAGAATCATCGATAGGACGACCACCTTGTTTGAATATGCTCCCGAGATTGGCAATATCTGGGGGGCTATTCACCTTCGTTGCCGCCTTCTATTTGCTCTTGGGTCGGTGTTGCGGGTCGTTGTCATGGACTTTTGTCCACCCTAATAGGCTTGGCATGCGGATTTTGATAATAACAAAAGTTCTCAGTAGAGCTCTCAGTGTTGACGAAATGTTGAAAAGACACCTTCCTTTTCGCCTTCATTGTTGCGTAGACTGGAGTCGCCAAGACGTCGCGATGTCAGGGTGCTTTGACAGAGGGAACTGATTCCATTCGACCATTCGAGCGTGACACTCGGGGATTGTCGTCTGAAAGGGAAGCTCGAAGGAAGGATCTCAAGAGTAGGTTGAGATGTCGTCTTCAAACTTCATGAGAGCTATAAAAGAGCCATATGGCTCTCATTCCAAAGATTGAATAGCAGGTTGCTTAACTAGATCGATCATTCGGTCAACGTTGTGGTGCTTCTCGAACTTGTTTACCCTCCTGATTATCTCTCCACCGCTATCATGAAGTCAGCTATCCTTCTTGGCCTCACTGGCCTTGCTGCCAATGTGAATGCCCATCCTACCAAGCAGGCTGAGGCTGGCAACAGCTTGACCAAGCGTGGCATTGATATCAGCAAGTATCACTTGCCTACTCTTTCTAAGTACACGGCTTCGCCAAACATCGAAGAGGAAGCCTCTCTGCAGGCTCTGACTTTCCAGCGTAACTACGTGGATACAGCTACCCGAGCTGTCAAGAGAGCTGCCCCCCACGCGGAATTCCGAGTCGTTGATGACCACTATATTGACATTGACGGCATTGGCCACGTTCACTTCAAGCAGACGACACACGGCATTGACATTGACAATGCTGACTTCAAGGTTAACGTGAGTGGGAGACAAAATCCACTAGTCTAAGCAAACAAAATGCTTACATGTACATCTGAATCTAGATTGGCAAAGACGGCAGGGTCTTCTCCCACGGAAACAGCTTCTTCTCCGGCAAGCTGCCCCAGGAGAGCCCCCTGAGGAAGCGTGACTTCTCTGACCCCACGGATGCGCTCAAGGGAGCTATTGACATCCTGGGCCTCCCCGTCCAAGCTGAGGGTGCCACCGCCGAGGCCAAGGAGGGCACTGAGAAGTATGCGTTGAAGGGCACCTCTGGTGCTGTCAGCGACCCCGAGGCCCGCTTGGTCTACCTCGCCAAAGAAGACGGAACTCTATCTCTAACTTGGCGAGTCGAGACTGATGTCGTGGACAACTGGCTGCTCACCTACGTCGACGCCACTTCTGGTCAAGAAATTCATGGCGTTGTTGACTACGTCTCCGACTTTGCTACTGTGGAGGTTTTCCCCTTCGGCCTCAACGACCCCACGGAGGGTGATCGTCAGGTTCTGACTGACCCGTGGAGAGTGGATGCCTCCCCCTTCACCTGGTTTGGTGACGGAACCACCAACTACACCACTACTCGTGGTAACAACGCCATTGCCCAGGTCAACCCCACCGGCGGCAACGACTACCTCAACAACTACCGCCCTACCAGCGCGACTCGGGCCTTTGAGTATCCCTTCTCGCTCACCCAGACCACCCCCGCAGACTACCGTGATGCCTCCATCACGCAGCTCTTCTACACTGCCAACAAGTACCACGACCTCCTGTACGTCCTTGGCTTCAACGAAGTAGCAGGCAACTTCCAGACCAACAACAACGGCAAGGGCGGCAAGGGCAACGACTTTGTCATCCTGAATGCCCAGGATGGCTCAGGCACCAACAACGCCAACTTTGCCACTCCAGTTGACGGAACCAGTGGCCGTATGAGAATGTACATTTGGACTACTGCCACCCCCAGGCGTGATGGTTCCCTCGAGGAGGGCATCGTCATCCACGAATTCACTCACGGATGTAAGTCTTTTCCATTCGCCCCCCTTTTCTCTCCAATCTTGCCTTCGTATCCTGTTACAGAACTCCCCCATTCTGACTTAGAGCCTGAACAGTGTCTACCCGTCTCACCGGTGGCCCTGCCAACTCTGGCTGCCTTTCTGGCGTCGAGGCCGGCGGTATGGGCGAGGGCTGGGGTGACTTCTATGCCACCGCTATCCGTTTGAAGCCCGGCGACACACGTTCCAAGGATTATCCCATGGGTGCTTGGGCCGACAATCTCGCCAAGGGAATCCGTCAATTCCCGTACTCGACTAGTCTTACTACTAACACTCTTACCTACAAGTAAGCCGTTGATTCACGAGGATAGTTGAAGGAGATATATTAATTTTTATAACAGGTCCGTTAACTCACAAACCGAGGTACATTCATCCGGCACCACCTGGGCTTCAATCCTCTACGAGGTCCTGTGGAACTTGATCGACAAGCACGGCAAGAATGACGGCGAATTCCCCACCTTTGACAGCCAGGGCGTCCCTACCGACGGCAAGTTCCTCGCCCTGAAGCTCGTCTTGAACGGCATGGCCCTGCAGCCCTGCACGCCTACCTTTGTCTCTGCCCGTGACGCCATCCTCGATGCTGACCGCGCCTTGACTGGTGGTGAGAACTTGTGCGAGCTGTGGACTGGCTTTGCCAAGCGTGGTCTTGGCTCCGGAGCCAAGTATTCTTCAACCGCCCGAACTGAGAGCTTCACCATCCCAACTGGTGTCTGCTAAATACCCCTTCAACTGGGGATGGATGAGTAGGGTTTGAGGGAGTGAGTGTTGGAAAGGAATTTTTGCTGAAAGAGGGGATTGGAAGTATGGTGATCCCCTGACAGACATATATAGTCTTACCATTCTGAATCAAGTAAAATGAAGTGTACTCTCTGCGTACCCGTAATTCGTGATTTCACATCCTCGAGCTCCAGGTCTCTAAATGCCTTTATTTATCCGTTTTATGCAACATTCTAATAACATTTTATAAAATTATTTCGCTTCAGTTATCCCAGCAGCAGGGTCTACACTTGCTCCCGCTGCCACAGCGGCTACCGCAGGCTTCTTCTTCTGTAGCTTCTTAATGAAGCCTAGTAATTTATCCTTGAAAGCTGCGCGGGGAGCCTCGTTCGCGCCGACCATGCGCCTGACGATGATGTTGTAGAGGCCTCCGAACGCAAGCGCTATAGTTGTCGATGTGAAGATGATGACGTTGTACGGCATACTGAAATCGGGAGTGGGGAGATAGAGCAATAGACTCGTGGTGCGGATGTTCATAGCCTTGGGCTCCAAGGTGGTGATTACCGCGGCGGCGACGTCGAAGCCGCGGTTTGCGTCCGGGGGGTACTCCGTGTATCGTAGAATGGATCTTTCAAAGTCGTAGGTGAGGAAAACGGTGCAGTGAGGGGGGATGCTGACGAGGAGCTCCAGCTGTGTGCCGCGAGCGCGATCGAGGGCAGGGCGGTAGTAGATCTCCTTAATTATGTCGGCGGATGTATTTGTATTAGGTGACGAGGCTGAGATGCGGGCAGAAAGGGTATGGAGGTAGACGCGCATGAACCAGGGGAGGGATTCCATGTAGACGAATTCCACTGTATCATCGCCTGGGTTCGTGAGGATGGCTTGCACACCGCCGTGCTCCTGTCCGTGGCCAGTAAAACTTCGTTCGGCGTAGAGAACAGGCGTTTCCGGCTTGACAATGCCGAGGGGAGCAGCTTCTCCTTCGACAGGAGATTCTGACTTGGTTAACACAAGGGTGAATTCTCTCTCTTGCTCTATGTGATAGCATCGAAGAGAATCGTTATTGGGATACTTGATCTCATGGGCGCCTTCTGAGGAAAACATGTCGCGAGTTGATGGAATGTGAACACAGACCGGGGGGACTTCAGAATCAGTCAGAGGACAGGTGCCCTTCATTGTTCGCCCAAAGATCTGGGATAATGTCCAGTCCTGGCCGCGAAGATGGTCCACTGGATAACAAGAATCGTCCGGCTGGTGGTAAGGCTTCGTGGTGTCGCAGATCAAATCGTGACCAGGAGGAGGTCTTGGAATAGGATTATCTAGATATTGAGGTTAGATAGAGTTGGTTTTGGGAGACGAGAGGATATATGGTGCGATTCTTACCATGAGGCCTCTTGGAACGATCAACGTCCAATACCATGTCAACCGTCTGTTCCAGCTGGAGAACACACTCGCCCTCCGAGGGGCAAATGGGTCGGACATCGATAGCCATGCTCTGGAAGGACGCATCAAAGAGCTTGTGTCCGTCCAACAAACTCGCAATTCCAGCCTTGCCCTTGCACGGCAGCATCTTCAAAAATGGTGTCAGATTCTCCGTGCAAACCACTTCGTGCGGCAACACTCCATGCAGCAGCCTCGTATTCGCCAGTGTCGTGTTGGGATGGTCTCCTTCAGGCTGGAACGACACAACAGGTCGAATAGTCCTCGTCCCATCGATGAAGTTCAGACTGGCGCAGAACAACCCAGAAAGCGCATTAGTCAGGGTCAACCACTTCTCGTCTGCCTCTTCGTCCGTCTCGGCGTCCAACCACGCCCACAATTCCACTCCAGTACCGCCCTCTCTTGTGCCATCCCAAGGTCGAGTTCCCCAGCTCTCCGCATCCCATCTCCCTAGCGTAAATCGTAGATGAAGCTCTCGTGTGCCCGCATACTGCAGTATTTGTCCCAGCGATCTCGGGAAAAGGCGAAAGTTCTGCGCATCGAAGTCTGCGATGGAGGTGTTGGCTCGAAAGTTGAAGCTCGCGAGGAGTGCCGATAGAGGCAGTGGCCGTAGATTCAGCTGTTCATGGTACTCGGTCGCAGATACCAGGGCGCTGGGTATGAGCAGCAGTAGAAATGATAAAAGACGGCGCATTGTGTAGGGAGGGGAAAGAGAGTGAGAAGAAAGGAGGGGATACTCGAGTCGCTGGCGCGATTCGGGCGAGATTCACATCTCTCGACGAGTTCTTGATATTGCCAGATTGGAAGAGGGCCCTTGCGACCAGGTACGTACCATTTTCACAGGAGGCTACCTAGTATTAGCCACACTTCGCCCGCCATCGTACAGCGGCAGAACACATGCGCCACAGCTTTAGTGGTTTACAGCGGGCGAGGCAAGCTGAAGCCTCGATCCCCCCCACGCAAATTATAGCAGTGCCAGGGGCAGTTTAGGCCTTGAAGCGTCCCCACCCATTGCATCTGCAAAACACCAGCCACAAGCAGATCCGTCATCTCGAACTTGGAAAAATATAGTCCGCCATCATCTGATACCAAAACTCCAATCTATCAACCAACCCATCTCAACACTCTTCTAATCACTGCGCCGGCGCAAACTCTCCCAGCGAACCGCATCATGGCCGCCGAACAAAGAAAGCTGCTCGAGCAGCTCATGGGCGCGTCTGCGTCCTCGCGCGCCGCCCAGCTCTCGCTCAACGACCCCAAGGTCTGCCGGTCCTATATCGCCGGCACGTGTCCGCACGACCTCTTCACCAACACCAAGCAGGATCTCGGGCAGTGCCCCAAGGTTCACGTCGAGGCTCTCAAGACGGAGTATGAGGGGCTGTCGGAGCGGGAGAAGCACAAGTACGGCTTCGAGTACGACTACATGCGCGATCTGCAAAAGTACATCGACGAGTGCAATCGCAGGATAGATGCGGCGCAGAGGCGTCTGGAGAAGACTCCTGACGAGATTCGGCAGACGAATGCTCTGGTGAGGCTTACCCCCTCCTTTTTTGGATCTACATTTTCTGTTTGCTTGCCCAATTGGCATGTGTATGCACCGTGAAAGAAGCACCTCAGCTAACCAGTTTTCTTCCTCGCAGCTCAAAACCATCTCCGACCTCACAGGGTCCATCAACAGCGGTCTCCTCGAAGTCGAAATCCTCGGTTCCCTCGGCGAAGTCTCCCGCGCCCAAGACGAGCTCTTCCGCGTCCGTCAAGCCGCCCAGCAGAAAGCCGACCGTGAGAAGGAACTCAAAGCCCTATCAGACACCTCCGGCCCTTCGGGCCACCAGAAGCTCCAGGTCTGCGATGTCTGCGGCGCCTATCTTAGCAGACTCGACAACGACCGCCGATTGGCAGATCACTTTTACGGCAAGATGCATTTGGGGTATGCGCAGATGCGTAAGACGTACGACGCGTTCCCGAAGGAGATGAAGGGCAGATCACGGCCGGCGATGGACGATGACGGGCCCGGTGGAGGTGGCCCCAGGGGACCCAGAGGGCCTGGAGGATACAGAAGCGGGAGAGGAGGGAGGGGGTATCGTGGAGGGTGGTAAAGGTCTGTTGCAGGGTCTTTATTTAATTTGCATTACAGCTCGGCGTCTAGGAACTATTTTGAGACTGTCATAATCAACTACACGGAAGATAATCAGGGTACCTTAGTGTTTAGTGTTTTTATTTGGGAGACGAGAAAAGAACGTATATATAGGATTCGGAATACGGAGTTATATACCCCTTCAATCTTCAATTCATCCAACAGTCTTGAAATCAAAGGTCAAATCTGCACCAACATCAGTCATAGTATTATCTACCTATGCATTACGCTTGGAGCAGCAAACTAACAGGACTACTAATATCCAATAAGTGGTATCCTTGTCCCAGTGTATATAAATTTTTTTCCCCTTCCTTTCCTAGAAGTCATATCGTCGTGTATCCAACTAAACCAAAAATCACAAGACTAAGCCCGGAGAGGGCTTCTGGCAGTTTCCAAGATAGCAGAGACAAATAGTAACCAAAATCAATCATCCGCCGCATACTGAAGCTGCACTCTTCTTTCCTTTTCCTAGGTAATTTCCCCAGCTTTTTAGCAACCTTGTGTCACCAAACTATGACTGAGCCTGATTCAAAGCATCGAGGGCTTCCATCTCATCGTCCCATTTACCGCCGCCCAGAACAATAGGTAGAGGTGGAGGAGGGGCCAATGCTGCCTGTGCCATGGTAGGCTTTGGCTGGGCACTGTCGTTCTGTTCCGAATCTGTTTTCGTCTTGTCGTTGGTGCCAGAAGGAAGCGCAGGGAAGTCATCCCCGGCGGGGACTTCTTGTTTGACCGGGCGAGCATCGCTGACTCGAGCGTCGTGGACTGGTCCGTCGAATGAACCTCGGCCTCGACCTCGGCCTCTGCCGTTGCCGCCTCTGCCACGGTCTCCCCGCCCCCGGCCACGGTAGCGTTCGTCCAGGAAGCGGTCGACGTCTGGGGCTGGGGCTTCATCATCTCTAGCAAATCGGCTTCCACCCAGGCCACGACTCTTCGTCCCCCTGATGCCGCCATTTGCGCCGCGAAATCCCCTTCTAGCCTCTTCCTCAGCCAAGGCCTCCTTGCCTTCATCCCAGCTACCATCTTTGATGTTCATAGCCTTGAGCTTCCTTTCCCGGTTTTTCGCTCGCTCATCCTCCAGTTTGCGCTTCTCTTCTTCGCCGCGTTTCCTCCTTTCTGCCTCGTCGGCTCTTCTTTTGCGCGCCTCCTCCATTCCCCGCGCATATGCCACAGCGTGCTGCTTCTCATCTTGCTCTGCCATTTCAAATTTGCGCGCTTTCTCCGCCGACAGTAACTTCATCTTCTCCATTTTGGCAGCCAGCTCATTTTCTGTGAGCTTGTGCCGCGGATTAGATCCAGACTTGGCACGCACATCGGCGCTGACAGCAGTGTTTTGCGACGGCGATGCTCGTTGCGGTTTTTCTTTGGGAGCAGCACTCGAACTAGGAGAAGGAGACTGCTCCGGAGCTTGGGTAGAAGGCTCGATGGGCGTCTCAGCGACGTGATCCTCAGTTACAGCCTCTTCGGGAGCCTGTTCGGGAGCTTGTGCAGGAGCTTGCGTGGGAACCTGTTTCGGGGTTTGTGTAGGAGCCTTTGCAGGCGCAGGAGACGGCTTCGGAGCAGGTTTATCAGCGAAGCGAGAAGATGCAAGACCTTTGGTGGGATGGAATGGCTTCTTGTTCTTGGCCGCAACGGGAGCGGGAGCGGGGGCTGGCGAGGGCTTCGAGGATGGAGGAGATTGGCTCTGTCGGGGCGCTGGCACCGGCTCTGGAAGATGAACTGGAACAGGAGCTGGAACGGGAGCTGGAGCTGGAGCTGGCGACGACACTTGAACTGGTGCCGGAGCTGGTGCTGGTGCTGGCTCCGGAACTGGTACTGATACTGGTACTGGTACTGAGGCCGGTACAAACTCAGTGAAAGGTGGGATGAAAGATTCTTCTGGTACCAAGACAGCCTCAGACTCAACCGGCTCGAAGTCGTCGTAGAACAGATCGTCATCCGTCCGGCCCCCAAATTGATCCTCCATAGCGCTGAGAATTGGTGGTGTGTTTAGCAAAGTCGGTTCAGCAAAGTTGAAGCAGAAATCGAGATATAAGCCGTTAACGATATTAAGTTGAGCAAATCGACGCAGCGGCAGAAGATGCGACAAAAAGAAAACAAGATTAAGACAAGAGCCAGACAAAGCCTCAAAAGATGCGACAGAAAGGCTGCGAGGCACAGATGCCCCGCCACAAGTGTGGGGTGTGGGGCTCAGCTCCGGGCGCATCTGCAACTCAACTTTGAAATAAGCGCAAGGAACCATGTGGCGTGTGGCGAAGGGCTATGGACGGAGTGCTACGAGGATGGATGAATGTGGCGCAGGACTTGCTATGGCAACAACAATAACACGAGTATACAAGCAAATGTATTACATCTTGACAAAATGATAATAAAGGGAGATATCGCGGGGACTGTGATTAAGCTGTTTGCAGGAACCCATAGCCGAAGGTAAATCATACTAATGTCCACTGCCAACAGAGGACAAACAAACATCGAAAACCGTTTCATCATGCACTGAAATCACCCAACAAGCTGCTTCAGTCTCTCCATCACAGCATCCCTCAGATCTTGCTCAGAGCTCACAAACTTGGCCCCATATCGCCTACAAACAGCTTCCACGTTCCCTCTCTTGGAATACTCCTGCAAAGCACATACAATGGCTTTCCCAGATCGAACGCACAGACCCAACTCTAATAAGCTGATGGGCGCTGGGCTGACTCCATGAAAGAAGACGACGATGACATCTGCCTTGTCCTGCATCTCGAGCTCCCACTCCACTTGCTCTGCCCAGCGATGGTCCGAAAAATCTTCTTTCCAGGTCGAGTCCCAGTCATCGCGCTTAGGGTTGTATATCGTGATGGGTAGCCCGAGTAGTGCTTCCGTGAGTGTTTCTCTCCAGTCAGGCTCCCCAGTAGGGCTTGTAGTTCCCGCAAGGAATATGCTTTTCTGCGAGTTCAAGTCTGGCGCTGGACGGCCCGGCGCCAAAACCACGGTTGCACTCATGGAAGTCTAGTCTTTTGATGAAGACTGGCTGAGCTGAGAAAAAGAAGTGAAGGCACATGCATGTTAGAAGATAAAATAGTAGGTGGGCGTGCACTATTTAGTAGAATTTCGACTGGTGGGGTGAGTGGACGATGACTTGGCGCTGTACATTACATCGCGGGTTTGAATTCTACAATTTCGGCATCATCACCACTTTCAACCATCTTTTATTTTAATCAGGGCAAATCTATTATTAACACGATAAAGACGAATCATGTACTAGTCAAGGTCATTTCTACCTTGACGCTAAAAAGAGCCGATGTTTTAGCAATTCATGGCTTGTTGTAGTCCATCCACTTACTTGCCCTTGAACGCCTTTTTTTTGTTGTTCATCGCAATCTCCTTATTTACTACCATTCACATAATTTCCATCCAATATTCTTTGATGCTATCTACTCTGATCCAGAAGTGAATTATCCCCTTTAATGCATTCACGAGATATCTGCAGCATCATGTTACCTTTCGCGCCCACCTCACGATGTCAAACGCAAACGCGAGTGGTCATCTAGAAGTGAATCACCAACTGTTCACTATCAATGGTATCAAAATTTCACACCGTGGCCTGGGTCTTTCTCTTTTCTTCCACTTTCTTTCCTCTTATTTCATCATTAAATCTCTCAAAACATCTTTACATGGCTTTTTAAACAACATCATACATGCCCGCAGAATTCAATCCCGCCATGGAGCTCGACAACTGTGACAAGCGAGAGGAGTCCCTCAGCACCAGAGCAATTAAAATTCAACTCTCCTGGCAGCTAAAAGCTTTGCTAGCCGGAAGGGTGCCGCTGCCTACTTAGAGGCCGAAAAGAAAAGTGGACGAAATCGAGAGCCCTGAGTCCAGCAAAGATAGTTCCATATCGGGGGAGGATGAGAGAAGCGCCGCCTCTGGCGACAGCCCGAATAGCGGAAACGAAAAGAAAGGCACCATAGCCGTCCACGTCGTAAGTATTACCAGAGCTGAAATCAACAAAGTAATGAGATGGATACTCACCTCTCGTAGGCTAAGAGACCAAAGGTCAACAACCTCAAAGTCGCAAGGAAGCAGTGGAAGCTTGAGGAGATTCGCCGGGTAGTTTCTATGCGCAAAAATAAAATGGCTTGGGAAAATATACTGGTAAGATGTCTGCGTCTTTTGCAGGGGCCCTCAAAGTCTGTCTGTTAACAAGTTCGGGTATAGGAGCATTTTCCTGAAAGAACAATCGTCGGTGTTCGACAGATATTCTGGAAGTACAGCTCTTCATACGGTACCTACAAGGCCTAGATACTTAGAGGTGGGCCATATTGTTTCGGATGTCAGAGAAGTAGAATGCTTGATAAGCATAGTTGTTACACGCTTCTATATATACAGAGTAAATGTACAGATATGACACTCTTTCATCAGATTTCCTAGTGTAAATTGAGTATCATTGTGGATCTCGTTCATCATCTGAATCTAACTCTAACTTGTACAACTATGTTGACCTCAATCTTCTCGTGTGGCCCACATAGAGCCCCTCTGACGGGCACGGTTATTTCGGAAGGCAAATCCACTCTCATGTATACTCCCAGGCTCCAAATGAATTCCCCGCAGGTAGAATACGAATCCCACCAACAGCGAGACATCCCAAGCCGTCGAATCTCGCGGTTGCCGCCTTCAGAACTGCCTGATAAGCAACAGGCGCTCCAGGAGAAACAGGACATGCCCACAGGCCGGCTTTACCATCACTGGACCTCCAGCTGAGGACTTTAACAGGTTCGCCATTATCAGATGAGACTTGATACGAGTAAAAGCCACCAATTTGAGCACCGGGAGGACGTAGCGATGAATGAGCGGAGGGATAGCTGATGGAGCCGTCCAGAGCGACGTAGATGAATTGTCCACCAGGGACTGCAGACTATATGTAGCACGTCGAGCATCAGTGCCTTATACTTAAGATGATAGATAAAGTCTGTTCGACTTACAGCAAGAAAAGACATTTCGCCGTTGATAAGAGTAATATCGCCAGCCGGACACTGCGCAGGATCATTAAGATCGCAGCGCGTACTGGGACTCGGAGCTCCAATGATGAATGATCTGTCTCGAGCATTGATAACCTTGCCGTTGAGCATGGCATTTTTGGGTGCATGAAGCGCGAGAGCAAAGTAGCTGTTCGCAGCTACGAAGCCCAAGAGGCTCAAAAGCTCGAGGAGGACGAGGTGGAAATACATTTTGTGTGCGCTTTTAAAGTCGTTTGATGATTTGGCTGCGATTGAATTGCCGTTGACCCTTTGCAAGTTCAAGATGAGTTGATCACTTTATATGTTGTAGCTATTTGACCATGATCTCTTCTAAAAGTCATGTTAGCCCCCCTTTTCCAATCTCGAAGAAGCTTCGAGCTGATCTAGCTTCCTTGACAAAATCACCAGCAGTTGCCTCCATGGCATGATTTCCCAACTGCTCTTGCTTAAGCTGGCCGCGCAACATCGCAACACAAGACATTACTACGGCTGCTGAGGGTTTGTGTGATACACTTGCTAGCAAGATGACTTACAGCACTATGTTTGAAAGAGGAAGATGAGGCGAACGGCAGAGAAGCTGACTCAAAATTAATGCGGTAGTTGCAGCGGTCATTCTCGAAGAATCGGTCTGAAAGTCTCATATTCGTCATGAATCCAGAGGGAGGGTTGAAGCGGTCATGAGGCATCAGGTCCGAGATCATATGACTAGTTTTTACCCCGACTATCTTCTTAGGCTGAGCTGCATGTCTCATCTAGTATAGTAGATATAGTAGAATAGTCGATTGCTAGCAGCTATTTGGTATCAGATATATCTCCGGGATGTATGTGATGGCTTAGGAGATACACGCAGGATGACAGGTTGATTACAGGTCGTCGCCATGAGAACCCAAATGTTTGTTTGTTAGAAAGGGCAGTCTTTGTTCGGTCATGCTCAAATCGGCCCCCTGTCTCCAATTAAGCATTTACTATTCTCGTATCTGAGCAGCAAACATGACTAGCTAACAAAGCTAACAAAGGGCATGTCGGTCTAAGTGTCGAGCAAATGCGTCAGCTCACAAACATCTGAGACTAGGTAAGCCGAAAGATAGTTTGTCTAGGGGGCTCAAGGAGAATCATAAATAACGGGCAGCGACGGCCCTCTCGTGTAGCCCCATCGTCGGTATATTCTTTGAAAAGGCATATGTATTTACAGCCCCTTGTCTTCTGCTGTTACCCGGTTACCTAATTACCGCGCCATAATTGCTGCTGATTGTACGACAAAAAGACGAGATTTCTCATTTGCAGAGACGAATGCAACAAGATGACAAAAGCACAGCTAGCTGCAACATGTCCCAAATGTGATAAAATGGCGGTGAGGGAGGAGGTGGTGAAGCAGAATGCCGCCAGGCTGATGCAAAGAAGAATTGGTGAGTCGAGTTGGAATGTACACTTGTTCTTCATATCACAAATCACACATTGCACAAGCGTGGTCTATCGAAGCGAGCATAGCCATCGAATGCATGATGTTGAATCACCAGCAAGGAAGCGAGCTGTGCGACTCAAATCAAGCATTGTGGACAGGATGTACGGAGAATCCCTATGCGGCAGAAGAGAATAAGGTATCAACGGGTTGGAGGTCTTGATTATCAGTTGAGGCTGTATAAGTCACGGATGGATGTCGACAAAGGACTTGATGCTTGCGAAGCCCCCTGACAAGGTCTTGGTTGGTGGCTACAGGGAGAGTCCACTGCTGCACAGAGCGCTGAAGCTCAGTCGGTCGACGCTATCTCCACTGTAAGCCCTGCAAGATACGGCCGAAACCGCACTAAGCACGTCATTGTCAGATATGGTGGCCTCACCTCAGCGATGACTCCCGTCTCTAGATCCAACCTTTTTTCTTGCTGTGCAAATGCCATTGTGCGATCCACGCGCGTTCACTCCTAATATCTCACCTCAGAGCGCGTACAGCTCGATCTCCTTGTTCACAATCCATCAATTCCCGCATCTCCTTGCCGTCCGGTTTACAGTTTCCCGTGTTATGATTTGGCGCAGTCACTCGCGTGCCCCGCCAGCAGAGCAGATTTCGAGCTTCAGATCTCCAAGACTAACTCGCGGGGGAATCTCTGCTCAACTCTAGCTACGATGCCTTCACTCACGGCCGACCCGGCGGCTGTAGCGGTTCTGCCGACTCTCGAAGCTCCCGATTGCCTACAGACCCAACCAGAGCTGCTTCACAGCCTCAAGCACAGCAGCAGCGTCCTCGCCCTCGCCGTCAGTCCGCAGCACGACTCCATCTATGCCGGCACGCAGGATGGCGAAATTGTCGTCTGGTCTCTCTCCACCTTCCACCAGGTCCAGCAAGTCCAAGCGCACAAGAGGAGCGTCATGTCGCTTTCCCTCTCTCCCGACGGCTGCTACCTGTTCTCGAGCGCCTGCGACCCCATCATCAATGTGTGGTGCCCCAAATCCCTTCGACGCCTCTTCGAAATCTACGGCAACCATGATGTTGGCGACATCTTTTCCACGGCATACAGCCCGCAGCACGACACGCTATACATCGGTGCGCAAAACATGACGATACAATGGGTCAGCCTGAGCGATCCGAGTACCAAAGTTACCCCTGAGTCGCAGCGACATCCCGATCGAAGAAGCCACCGATTTTTCGACTCCAAAGCTATTGGTGGGACAAGCACCCCAAGACGCAGCGAGGACAAGTGGAGTTTGATCCCTCGAGCCAACACGGTCTTGGAAATAGACAGCGGCGCGGTCCGCAAGTTTGCTCACTATGGCTATATCTACTGCATGCTTATTGCAAAGGGGCCTACTGTGGAGGTTGGGCCAGAGGACGATGTGCTGATTTCGGGAGGCGGAGACGGCACCATCAAGCTCTGGAGCCTTGGAGCTCTTGGTAGAAGCGAACCGGACGACCCCGAGCGAGCCGGCATCAGGGAGATTATGTCTCTTGGTGCGGACGATGCAGAGTCGGTGCTGTCTCTGGCACTGGACGGATCCTTCTTATATGCTGGGAAGCTTGATGGCATTGTCGAGCTCTGGGATCTAGACACGGCTCAGAGGCTAAGGGTGATTAAGGCGCAGAATCAAGATATAATGTCCCTCCAGATGGGCTGGGGCTACCTTTGGACTACCTCGGCCGATGGCTGGGCCAATGTGAGTTATTCCCCTTGCTCGGTCTAATTTCATGGCAACCACTGACAGTACGCTCTGCAGAAATTCAGTACGGCGCATTACGGAAAATACCAGCACGTTTCAAGAACTGTTGCTCAAAGATACCAGTGTCTCAGCCAATGGAAGGCGCATAATGGCAAAGAAAAGAGCAAAATATTAACATCAGCCTGCGCAACCTACAAAAACGAGCAATATTACATCACTGGGGCCAACGATAACGACATCTGCGTGTGGAATATCAAGGACGAAGCAGACCTCAAATCGGATTATCTCAGTCAAACTGAAGACGTTGTAATCCTTTCTGCCCTAACCGAATTTGTCTCGTACAAAACCATATCTTCTCGACCCGAATTTGCGGAAGATTGTCGCAAGGGGGCGACTTATCTCGGCGCATTGTTTAAGCGCATGGGCGGATATGTTGAAATGTTAAGCACGGGGGGATCGCACAACCCTGTTGTGTTAGCAAAGTTCTCTGGGAAGAAGGAGTCAGTCGACAAACGAAGGCGAATCCTCTTCTACGGGCATTATGATGTGGTGCCAGCTGACAATGAGAAGGGCAAGTGGGCGACTGACCCGTTTGATCTCCACGGAACTAATGGTTTCCTTTACGGACGAGGTATCAGCGATAATAAAGGCCCCATACTCGCTGCACTGTTTGCCGTGACAGACTTGATGCAGGCGCAAAAGCTGGAAAACGACGTTATTTTTCTGATTGAAGGAGAAGAAGAGTCTGGATCCAGAGGATTTGAACAGGTAATCAAGAGGAACAAGGAGCGCATTGGCCCTGTAGACTACATCCTGCTGGCCAACAGTTACTGGCTGGATGATGAAGTCCCCTGTCTGACTTACGGGCTGCGCGGCGTCCTTCACGCCACTATCTGTGTCGACTCGTCGCGCCCTGATACGCACTCCGGTGTTGATGGTTCCCATATCAACGACGAACCCCTTTCAGACCTTACGACAGTGCTGTCAAGGCTGAAGGGCCGTGGCAACCGAGTCTTGATCCCGGGCTTTTACGACGGCATTCCACCAGTGACGCCGGAGGAAGAGGCTCGCTATGATGACATCGCCTCCATCCTGGTGCGTCGCAGCGCCGAAGCTGTCTCTGAAGCGGAGATCAAGAAGTCGCTCTTGGCAAGATGGCGAGAGCCAAACTTGACGATTCATCGATATACCGTGTCGGGGCCGGACGGTAGCCTAGTGAGCAGTCATGCCAATTCGCACATCAGCATGCGGCTGGTACCAGGACAAGAGGTGGATGAGATGGCGACGGCATTGACAGGCTTTCTACAGCGCGAGTTTGCAAGTCTCGACTCTGAGAATAAGATTAGCATTTGCATCGACAACAAGGCCGAACCGTGGCTGGGCGACCCAACCAACGACATTTTCCGCACTCTTTGTGACGCTATTGTGGAGGCTTGGCCTGACTGCTTCGAACCCTGTCAAGGCGCCGCTAGTCAACGGTCGAATCTGGGTGAACAGAGTGACGGCAAAGCCCCCCGCCTAGATTCGCCTGAGCTTTCGACAGGGAAGCCAAAGAAGCCGCTGTACATCCGTGAAGGCGGCTCAATCCCAGCTATTCGCTTCCTCGAAAAGGAGTTTGGAGCGCCTGCTGCCCACCTTCCTTGCGGGCGGGCCAGTGACTCTGCACATTTGGCTAATGAGCGGATGAGCCTCATCAACCTATTCAAGGCAAGAGAGATTTTTGGCAAGGTGTTTGTGCGGCTCTGAAAGGAATTTATCAGTCAAACCCCTTGTTGATGCATGATGGATGACATTGTTCGACCCTGGAGCAAGCTGCTGCTGTTTAAAGAGATGGATTATTATTATGTTGTTATCATTTCTTGTCTATCATTATCATTAGTATTACCATAGCCATCCTTTTCATAGATACCCCCCCAAAAATAGACCGTTTTGAGTATTGTCAAGATGATTCCACTATTTGTAGACAGGGTCTCAGTCGACTTGAAGCGCTAACTGTCCGGATGCTTCCGCGTCCATTTGCCTATTCGGCCGTGCGGATACCGTCAAGCCGTGCCGCCCAGCATCCACTTCACATGCCAGGCGACACTACTGTCAGATCGCGGGATCGCTGGTGACGTCGCCGAGTTGTGGGGAAAGATACTTGAGTTTGATCCCGTCTGCTATACCGCTTGTAGCTGTAGCTCTGGATTATATAAATCACCTTTCAGCCTCAACTCTAGATAGTCGGTTCTACCTATTACTACTCTATGCCCTGTAGAGCATCGTATCTTGAGTTAATCAAGCTGCTCTTATCTAGGGCCATCCCAGTCTATTAGTGCCTTGTCCATTAGATTTTCTTATCATCTCACTACTTCCAAATCCATCACTATGAGTGGCTTTAAGAAATTACTTCGGGGTCTCACAGGGAAGAAAGACAGCAACGCCACCCAACCGGAAAATAATCCCCAAGACCAAGACGAACCCGAACCCCGCTGGTCCGGCATCGACAACACTCAGCCGGAGGGCGATTGTCTCATCGGCAGCTTCTCAACCGAATACCTCGGCGAGCAGCGCTCCAGCAACAGCGCCAGCCGGCGAGACTTGGGCTTCGCAGGCCACATCCAGGGCAAATGGTACGCCGTATATGGAGACACGCTGTGGTGCAGCCAAGGGGTGACGGACCCGGATCAGGACCCGGACCCGACAGGGTTCCACGGGATGGTGCGGAACGCGGTGTCTGCACTGACGGATGATCCGCTGCTGGTGCATGATCTACATCTGAATGATGACCAGCCGGTGCCGCATCAGAAGCAGTTTACGCCGTTTGTGGAGGAGTGGGGAGAGACGAACATGTTTGGCTTTGGGGGGACGAGCATCGTGGAGGTGGATTATGAGAGGGCTGTGGGAGCCGTGTATTACTTGATTGTGAGTCTTGTTATTTATTACATTCTTCTCTTTGAAGTTTCTACTATACTTTCTGTCTTGGAAGGACAGGTGAATAGACTAATATGCACTCGCTCGCAAAACAGAACGAACACGAAAACTATCGCCATGTAGGCATCGGCCGTGTCGAAGTCATCGACGGCACTCCCACCATTACCGAACGCCTAGGCGACCGCGGCAGTTGGTGGGATTGCTCCAAGATCGCCAAATACGGCGACATTGCCGCCTACCGGGACGTGAACAGCGACTACATTTACATCTGGGGCCATCCGCCCAAGCCGGTCACCGAGTGGCCATCTACCGAGTATGTGTACCAGGCACGGGTGAAGGCAGCGGAAGCATTTGACCTGGACAAGTATGAGTACTGGTGGGGGAGAAAGAAAGGATGGCAGACGGAGGTGTTGAGCGAGCATAACCCGGAGACGGCGGTGATGTGGGGGGTTGGACAGGGTCAAATGGTGTATAGCGAGTGGTTCAAGTGCTATATCTACGTGCATCTGTGTAAGTTTTATACAAGACATCCTGAGAAGATGTCTGAGAAGTGATATGTCATGGAGTACTGACTGTGAGATGTTTTTAGATGGTCCCAAAGTGGCCTTGAGAACGGCGCCGAAGCCAGAAGGTCCGTGGAGTAGTGATAAAGAAGTGTTTGAAGCGGAACCGATTCCTGGGGGATTTGTGTACGCGGGAGTTGCGTATCCGTATCTGGACGAGACGGGGAAGACATTGACGATTGCGTATACGAACAATAACCATATCCAGGTGATTCGAGTGACGTTTGAGTGAGGGCTGTTGTTTTGGGGTACACAATGTTATATCAGCCCTGAAATAGACGGGGATTCATTCTATTTCTATCAAAGGGTTATCTTGGTTTCATAGAGTTGTTTTCTGTTCATATATAAGAAATTATTCTGATGAGAGGCACATTTACTTCTATCACTTCATCCGTTTCGTTTATTCCCAGTTTGCGAATCTTACATCTCACCGGATTACAGCTCTATTTGATGGTGGAACCAATCTTCAACTTGCTGCTGTCAGACAATTATCTAATCCAGCTTCAAATGTAGACTATCTTTCAATTATTTTGTGTTTTACACAAACAAAACTCAATGGCGAAATTTGCACTCCATATTTCATCAATGACGCCTTTTTACCAAAAAGGAGCGCTGTTATACAGTTGACAAAATTACTAGCCGAGGTTGTCGGCGATGAGTAAACACGTGTCTCACAGTTGAAAACGACTTGTTTAGCAGCCTCTGGGGCAACAAAATGGCTATTAACATTTCGCATTATTGAAGTATAACAGTTTAGATATCGCCGCTTCAATTGATGGGTTTCCAAGAATACGATGAAAAATACTACTACTCCATATTACTCCATGCAGCCTATAGCATTAAATACTGCCACCATAAATACTCCTCTGCTTCCCCCGCAGTGTTTGAATCAGGAACAGCCAGTTTCCCCGCAAACCAACTCATTTCCTTTCTTAGCAATATCTCAGGCCGCTAAAACGCCCGTCAGCAGTCAATCTGCCAGCCACGCGGGCCAAGTTTGTCAACTAATCGCCAGCATTGGCACGAAAATAGCGAATCAGCCTAGGTGGGGTTGCCTCGGTTCGGGAACGATCTGGAGATACCCATGGGCCCGATTTCTCAGGGCCATTGCCGTTGATAGTAGTAGCAGTAGTACTAGTAATTTTTTTTTCCCGGCGGTGTCCTTTGGCTCTCTATGCCTATATACCCCGTATCTCTCCTGCTTTACTAAACACATACCATACAAGGGTGTTCACACAAGTGCTGCGGAGTAACCAGTTCTGAATTTGCCATCTTTCTTTTCCCCGTCGGATACTACCTATACTCTCATGAAAAAGAGTAGTATTGGCTTAATAAGAAGTAAAAAGGAGACACAATGAGCACCGAAGTAAAGATTCCTGCCTCCTTAGAGGAAGACAGCGCCGTGAGGAGACTTGATGACAAGACATTCGGCGCGGATCTATCGCCCAACTTCTGTATAGGCTCAGGTATGTTACATCGGCACGGCTACTTATACATGTGCACAAGACTGATGTGCATTGAAATCCTCAGTTCCCAATGGCGGCTACGTCGCTACAATATTCCTACGTGTGGCAAGGGAATATCTATCCCACAGGAACCAGCCCGACACCATCGTCGCCCACTGGGAGTTTCTGAGCCGCACCGTTGCCGGCCCTGCTGTCCTCGTTGTTGAAGAGACAAAGCCCGGTCGCTCCATCTCCGTGCTGCACGTCTCGCTCTATCAGGGCAATCTGCTACCTCAAGCGCCATGGATCTCAACAGGCACAGATGGCAAGCCAAAATCCGAAAAGGCGGTGGTTGCATATCTGACCAACCGGAGCCTCGCGGCTGAGAACGGCATCAGCCTCGCCACTGGGTGGTCTCCGCAGCCTAAGCTGCCTCCTCCCGTGGCCGACTTTTCAAAGCTCTGGGAAAACGAAGACCCGGAATGGGGTCCGGTGGACCTGCTTTTAAAACGCGGAGTCGTCGCCACGCAGCAGCTTCGTATGTACCGCAACCACGCTCACTACACGAAGAATGGGACAGACTCTACGGTCGACCTGTGGATCCGTAACCGAAATGGCGAGCCGTTCAAGGCGCCGACTATAGGCTTCGTCGTTGATTGCACGGCGTCTTTTATGCCGGAACTACACCGTCCTGAGACGAAGGATGATCCGCCAGCCGCAGGAGGTGAATTCACTTACAAGACTGCCTTGTGGTATCCCACGCTGGCGATGAACTTGGAGGTGAAGAAAGCGTTGCCAGAGGAGGGCGAGCATTGGCTCTTTGTGCGATCTTCCGCGAAGCAGATATACAACGGCCGGTTTGACGTGGAGATTATTGTTCTGGATAGGGCGGGTGATTTGGTTGCTTTGAGCCATCACGTTGCCATGATTGTCAACTTTGAGAAGAACGTGGCGAAAAGGGCTGCGGGTGCCATCAAAAACAAAATTTGAGAGTATCGTCCGTCAGTTATGTTAATTTCCTTTTCTTCTTTTTTGTAATCGCCAATTCACATTGATTTAATAGAGAGAAAGCGGGCATATCATACTAGAAGAAATGTTTAGTACGGAAATACCTAAGAGTATACAGAAACTCCAATGCAAATCTAGATTCAAGCGACTCAAGGATCAAAACAAGCGCCAGCCTTTACTACTTCGTTTTCTCTGAAACTCGTCAAACTCTTCACAATATTGATTAGATGCAACACCTACAATAGTGACCGAACAAACTAAGGCTCCCACGTGCTTTCTATAAACCACAGCTTACCGCTCGTCCTCCACGCGCCTTGCCATCGAAATCGCTCGTCAGCCTGCTCAAACAAGCTCTTCCAGTCATATATTTCTCGCTCCCTAGAATTGCAGACAGTCTTCATCAACACGTCCATCGTCCGGATACTCTTTTCTTCCAGTCGAGAAATTACGCCTGGGTCAGGCAATACGATATCATTGATGATAATGCGGGCTCCTGGTCGCAAGGCAGGTATCAGCGCACGAAGGATGTTGATGGCGTATTTATCTGAAAAAGCATGGAAAATGTGCCGAAACAGATATGCGTCTGCAATCTCCGTCTGGGGCTGGAAGAAATCGTGCGTCGTGAGGGATATACGACTGGAGAAATGTGTAGGGATTTTATCCATCATTTGGGGTGTGCGCATGCCTGCTAAGTCTTGCACGACAAAGGATAATGAGGGGAATGCCTCCGCAACGGCAATTGCTACGAATCCTTCATTACCACCCACCTGAATCCGAGATTAGCTGGAGATTTGATACCAAGGAGGGAGACGGCCTATTTCTTACGTCGACAACGGTTGCTTCGCCCAGATCCGCCCAAGCATATCCTGAAACAGTGTATGATATATCATACCCTTCTCGGCGGCCATGAGACTGCAGCATCAGGTCATATCGCTTTGCTCGAGCTTCATCCGCCTGCAGATGATCGAAGAAGCTATATTCATGATTGAAAGCAATATTTACGCCCTGTAATCTGATGCGTCAGCATCCCTTTCTTTGAGGTCGTCGGATCAGTTCTTACCGTCTGATTAGCCTCTTGAGATCCAGGCCACATCCTCATAGCGGCAACAGTGTTTGCTATAGGAGCTAGTAGGTCAGTTGTATAGAAAGCAGCCCAGCTAGCCAAGGAGGCATCTTCTAGTAGTAGCAAAGATGTCCGATTGTGGGCGACGGAACCAATCTTTGGCTCGTGAAACATGTTGTTGGCAATGGCGAGGCGTATCAGACGTCGTAGATCTGACGGCAGTATGACGGTGCCGGTTAAAAGATGTACTTTAGCTGCGAGGTCTTTGTATGAGATGGACTCCGTCAATGGCACTGCCTCGGCAATTTTGAACTCGCATATTGCATGTAAAGGTATGTAGCTGATTAACTGAGAATACAATCAGTACGTTCAGAGTCCATATTCAAGCTTTCACAAGCCCCATCTGTTAATAAATATAGAAAGTTAATAATGACTTACTTCCCAGGCCATGTTCTTCAAACTTTCGCGAGGACCCAGGACGAGGTCATGCAGCTGTTTCGTCAGTGCCACAACTTCTTGCCTAATCTTTATGGTCTCTTCGTCTACTTCAGTGAGAGGGAAGTCGGAAAGGCCGTTTGCCTGATAAGATGGGGCTTCAAGGCCCTTTGCTCGTAAGGCATCGCTTAGAACTCTTGTCTTCTCTTCAATGTCTCTAGACAGAGTTGTCAATCGATCAACAGACGACTCAGTGGCCGGCTTTGTTAACGAGATGCCCATTCTCTTACAGATAAGAAGGAACTTAATCGAAATTTTACATGTATAGTAGGGTAGGTAATTAGAGAATAACGGTGAGTTGAGTTCACGGTTCTCAAGATAGAAAACTGGAGCTGGATAAGAAGGAAGATGAAGGTTAAGATCAGGCCTACTTTGACGTTTATAAAAGACACATATTCAAGAAATACGGCCCAACAAAGAGCCATCTGCTCCCG
Organism: Trichoderma polysporum; assembly: GCA_030278935.1. Classification (NCBI taxonomy): domain Eukaryota; kingdom Fungi; phylum Ascomycota; class Sordariomycetes; order Hypocreales; family Hypocreaceae; genus Trichoderma; species Trichoderma polysporum. The sequence goes on along the minus strand of JARFTM010000061.1, from coordinate 7,365 downwards.
TTGGTGGAACAGGTAGGCTTCCTCTAATCCACTTCTTGTCCTCCATTGCCGCCTTATTTCTTGCGTGTTTGCTATTGTCGTGTATCAGATGGACCAACACATTACTTTCCGACATTATTCAGAATACGTCACATACTCAAGACGGGTCTCCCAGAGCGGCTCCTTTGTATCACTACGCATGTTCCACCGTCCCCGGTATATGGAGAGGCGAATCATTGGCTGGGCTTGGAGTTGGAGGCGTTCATATTCCCAGGCAGGGGGAGGAGCAGCTTCTGGATCCATCTCGATGCCGGTATCTTGTGGTTGGACGCAAGCAGAGTGGATCTTGCTATTACCTAGCATCTGATGGAGGGGGTGTGGCTGAAAAGGCCGGAGCATTAGACCAGAGCCATCGTCTTGTGATATCTGGTCCATGATTTTTGTGTCTTGTCCGAGCCCTTTCTCGCTTGAGTAAACCACATGATCACATCGACACGTTTGTTCCCCTCTTTCCGGGAACTATCTGCAAGCTCTGATGCGGGTAACCCGGGAGATTGGGTTTCCAATCGCCGCATAGCTGCATTCACATATCAAACTGTAGCGCAAACACGCGAGAATTATCCTAGGCACAACAAACATATTCATCGTACGAGTCGCCGGAAACCAAGCTTCACCGTTATTCCTAGTAAGCACGCTCTTTCTTTTCGCTCCACTTTTTCAGTCCAGGAGAGACAAACCAACACATCTTCACTTGGTATCAAATCAAGAGGTAGTGCAGTTTAGAGAAAGTGCGAGACCGAGGGAAGTCCGGACGCAAACAGTCATTTAAGATGAGCTCATCTTCAGCATACCTTTTCTTACGTTACTCCGTACTTGTATACCCATCAACACCATCTCGGTATGTGCAAGGGCCAAGGAAGGATATGTTGTTGGTCAGACCACTACTAACCCAATAAGTTGGATGCCTCAGCGTAATTGGAGGTGAGTAATACTAGTATGCCGTCTGATTTTCAAGGTGCTCTTTTCGTATTCTCTAGCGGCAGATTAGATCAGTGCCGGCTCTTGAATGTGACAATTGCGTAATCTGGTCTGAGTAGCTTTCTATCATACTTCTCCGTGGGATGATGTGAGCACCAATATAAGTTTGCTCTCGCCAACGCACAGCAGTCTCTTTGATCTGAGAACAGGACCATGCGGATGCCGTAAATCACTTTACGCCAGCTCCCCTCTCCGCCTGAATTGTCAGTTGGTAAGTCTGCGCTGGTCATATATCATTTGCTTGAATTGAGAGATTTTCTTGGCATAAACGAGCTATCATTTCTTGTCGGCTGAAACGTACGGGCCGTTTTCTGATCCAAGCTGCTATAAATGCAGATGCGGGCAGTAAACGGAAAGCATACGCACGCAAGCTCCTCAGTCTGGCCAGGGTGATCATAATAGGCGTTCAATTAGCACGCTGTGGATTGTTCAGCTGTCAGAAAAGCGATTAGTACAGAGTACTCTAGCACACACAGCCTGATCAGTGAGGGGAGCCATTGAATGGCAAGCTGTTGGGTGTGTGAGTCTCCCATTTGCAGGCTGTCGTGGATCAAGCGATGGGCAGACGAGAGAGCCGGTATCTCATATTTTCATCTACCGATCTATAGAGATTAGTGATACAAAGGCTCGTGCAAGACAAGCGGTGAAGCTGGACTTGGCTTCAAAGTGGCACATGCATTTCAACAGTCTTTTTACCTCTTACTGAGCATCGGAGATGACGCCGAAATAGAAGTCTTGCTGTTGGTCGGCGTATAGCATTCCTCAGAAGAGCATAAGTACCGAAGCAGCATCATGACTGGCCAGCCACGATGTGATGAAGTGTGTAGATAGGGGTATTGGCACTGTGAGGGCGCTTGATATCCTGTTGCAGCGAGATGAAATACGACGAAACGAGGCTATCCGTTGTTGTTGGCTGAGTCGACGAGCACGGCTATGCACTAGCTGCGATACGCCCCCTGTAAGTGTGCCCAATACCCAGGATTCCACCATCATTTCCCGGGTGATTCAGGCCATATTCATCCGATATCACTCGGCAGTCGAAAGGCTGTATCTCGTTGACTTAATGGTGTTCGAATGTTGTATTCGCGATGTGGTGAACCGTAGCTTAGGGCGAATACGCTGTAATACCAGACTTTTAAAGCAGAAGTTGGTAGTTCACTACATGTACTTACCTGTACATGGGATTATAGTGGAATGTGGAGCACCTGTAATGCACAACAGGGCTTGGCCAGGCGCCAACACTCCGCCATCCTCCACTGGCGCTAGTGGCGAGCGCCTACTAGAGGCGTTCCTACAGGCGCCGTATTGGGCACTATTAGGTACATGACATGCCTAGCACCACCCATTGTCTTGGCATCGAGATCATTCCGAACTGGAGCTGCGCCTTCCTTGCTTCATCACAGAAAGAAACACCATCTTTCTGTTGTTCCAGAGAATTTTCTCGCCTCACTTTGACTCACCTCAGCTCACGTCAATTCGCTCAACTCAACCCACTATATTTTGGGGCATCGCCTTCTGCTGCAGAATCCTGCCATTCGTTCTACACGGCCAAGATGCGGGTCGCCGTCACAGCCCCCGGTCCCTGGCCCTAACCAAACGCCTCTGCCCATTACCCATTATCGATTATCTGAGCTGCACTAGCAATTGGCTGCCTGTACAGTAGACGCAAACTGCAGAAGTGGCTTGCTTGGGGGCTGGGCCAATGGCGCCAGCCTGGTCGCGCCGCACCGTCCCGCGCGCCTCATTCTCTCAAACTGACCCTCGAAAGGCAACCAGTCGGACAGCCTTGAATTGACTGCAGCAGAGAGGCAGCAGGCTCGAGGCAAATCATGGAGTTTCCTGCCAATCAACCTCTGCCACAATTCGCTGTTGATACTGCCATCGCGGCCTAACTGACGCGGCCGACGACAACGCCTCGTCGGTGGAATATCGCTGCAGTTCCTCGGTGCCCTCCCCACGAAAAAGAAGCGTCTTTCTTTCATACAAGGCAACACTCGGCGACGGGAAAAGGCCAACCTACGACTATCTCAACTGAGCGCAGCAGCACCTCCTACGCTCTCAAGACCAAGTCGAGTCGGCCTCGGCCTAGCCTCGATCCGCGATGAATAACTCCAGCAACAACAGCAGCAGCAATGATAATAATAATGGCGGCGGAGGCGGCAACAACAATGCCGATTTTGTTGTGGCCGCCGTAGCCTTGGTGGTGTCTGTCGTGGCACTACTGGCTACGTTTATGCAAGTGCTGCAGCAGTACTATGCGTCCGCTCAAGGTTATTCGCTGTGCAACGAAAAGGTCATGGGCGACTGGGCCAAGACCAAGTCGAGACGATTTCGGCTGGATGAATTGCGGTTCGAAGTTCAGTTCGACGTGCCCGTCATATTCGTGTCATCGCCAAAGAATAAGAACGGACCCGTCGCAGGTGCAGACATCTACTATCTGGACGGCAGCGAGAAATCTCAGAAAGACACAGACACAACTGCTAAATTGGACCTGCGCAAACAATACCATGACAGATCCAGAAAGGAACAGATTCACACCTCTGACAATGAAATAGCAGCGTGGTATGTGCTGCTCTTTGCCGCCCAGCGAATGGAGGTCGAATCGGCAGATTGGCAGAAAGAAGAATATACGAATTTTGGACCTCCAAGCCCTCTTTTTCCGCCAGAGCCTCCGACACTCGCGGAACATCATACTCTAACAGTTGCCGTCCAGCGGAAACGCAAGAGTTGGGATACCATGCCCATATCTATCACCAAACCCTACGCCACCACTACCATGTGCCACTTGATAGAGATGATGGCGGCCATTGGCGTATACTGGAAAGAGTTTGATCGCAAGCGTGATCGTTACTGGGGTGAAGGCAACGGTTTCATGATCTTGGGTGAAAGGCTTAGTGACCCTGGACTCATGTTCTCGTTTCAAGTCAATGGCCAGTGCACATTTAAACGAAATCGCGTCGTTCCGGTTGACGAGATCAAGGAACTGTGCTTCGGCTATGTGCCCACCGTCTATCGCGAAAAGGACGATAAGCGGCGATTGAAGGCCCCAAGCGATGAGCAGCAAAACCTTAGCACCCTCCTGATGGGCACGTCACGAGAGATTTCAGAAACTTTGACCGCCATCGGCTGCAACAACAATACAATTCGAATCTTCTTAGAAGAGGGAAAGCGAACATCTCACCTCTTTCCCAGTAAGTACCCCTTAGCCTGGCTTCGTTCACAGGTGCAAAATCGGCATGTATAACTCTCAAGCTGACACACGACCCACCAGTATCCTTTGAGATCCTCGGTATGCTAAGCCGCATATTCCACATAGAAAGTAGCAACTTCACATTCCTCCCCAACCCTACACCACACAGTTGGGATAAGAGATCAGTTTCTTTGCCCAGGATGTTAGCAGCCTTTCTTTCAAAGACGCACCCTGAAAAAGACCGAAATTCCCATGTCGTCACGCGGTATAGGAGCCACATTGACAACATACTAAAGTATCTGGATGAGGAAAAGGCTCTTGATAGATGGCTCCTCCTGAAGTCGCTTCATACTGCCTTAGATGACACTGATGAAGTTCTTACGGCGAGGACCAAATCACAAAGACAGAACAGCCACAGTGCGGAGGATATTTCAGAGAAATCACGCGATCAACATTCTGACGCGGAAAGACATAATAGTCGGCGGGAGGTCGTTCAAGATGTCTTAAGACACCACATCCAGGAAGTGCTCCGGCTGCTCAACCAACAAGAAGATATGAACTCGGATGCCATGTCTCTCCGTGTGGGCGCACGACAACTTTCACCAAGACCTCGACCAAGGGCACCGACTCGTCGGTTTGAGGAAATGGACGAAGCCGGGCCTGACGATCGACAGGATATTCTCATGGACGTATATTTCGATGTTATTCGGCCTCAAGCAACGTTGAATGCCTCCAGTACAACAAATCGAAGAAGCAGCATTGTTGGGTCGCCTCTCTCTTACAGCTCTCGCCCCCCGAGTGTCACGCGTGAATCTATCTTAAAAAGTAGAGAGCATTCACCAGCAACGCGAGGAGTCCATGTAGAATTCTATGATGGAAAACCAAAGATCTCTGTTTCAGTGGAAAACCACGTTGTACCGGAAGAAGCCCCTTATGAGGGCTCGCTTGCTGACTTGGAGGTTTCCCATGACGACGTTTGGTGCACTCTCGTTTTCCGCATGGTCTGCTGGCTGATGCTGCACAACTTTAACAAGAAAGACGTCCAGTTACCCAAGAGCGAGCTCCTGGGGAGTCGAATGCCGGTTTACATCTCATAATAAAGCGAGTCTTTTTTGTTTTTCGCCTATGCAGCGATATTTCTTGATTACATTTAGACTCCATCAGCTTGCATGACAACCAATTTTGGGCATTTCTTTTTTTTTTCTTAGAGCGGCATTGGTTAGAGAAGCATTAAGAGCGTCAATGGGACGTTGCCCATTTTTTTTGGATAAGGGAAGCAGCATTGCATTTTATAGATACTCGGATGTGCCTTGGATCGATATGAATCATTTACAGCATGGGAGGTCTGGCTATTCAGATACTCGCCTATATAGTTTAATTATACTCCACGAATTGATAGAAGGATTTATTTATGCCGTCTTTGGCTTTTTACTTTCAGTTCAGAGTCATGAGATGAGTAGCTCTACTAAGAACTAGGATTCTTACCTGGAGTCAGTGTCAGCTGCTATCACGTTCCTCAGTCTGGGCACGCAAACTGTCAGATCTGACTTTATCTACGATGTACGCCGATACAAATACGCAAAGGCCAGACGGAAGATATGAGCAAAGCGTCCTTTTTTGCGTGATCCTGCTGCAGTCATCATCTTTAACCTGACTCGTGAGACGACCGGCCCAATGTATTCTTTTGGGTTGTATCCCCGGACTTGGGGGAAAAACAAAGACGGATGCTTGACGTTATACCTGGTGCCTTGTGCCTTGTGCCTTGTGCCCTTTTGTGATAGCCTATTCTCTTTGTCTGACTAAGAAATTCCTACTCGAAGGTTCTGGCCTCGGGATGCTGCCTTTTTTTCGATCTCACCTACGGCTTATTATTGACTTATTATTGACCGAATCGGCAGTGCAAGCGGAGGTCTCGGGAACCCGTATTAGCAATAGCCTAGTACGTACTCGATACCTGGCTCTGTTACCCATCGATATTATACTCGTGCCCGTGCTGGATACGCTAAAAGGGCACTCTCTTACGAAGATCAAGTGCCTTGTGCTCGGCATATGTCTAATAGCAGTAAGTAAGCACGAAGTGGCATGGAGCCCACGTTTGGAGGTCGGCCGACACTGGGCTGTTTGGGCAGAAAATTGGAATCCATGCGAATCCGCGGGGATCTGGATTTTTTTTTACTTTTTTTACTTTTTTTTAGTTTTAGTTGGTGCATGTTGCGTTGGCAGCGGCCGGTGGCGTCGTTTGGCGGGGGAAAAAAATTTAGAAAAATGTGATGGTAGGCTTTTTTTTTTTTTTTTTTGATCTGGCAGATGGCGTTCTATTTATTATTGGGGTTTGCGGAGATATCTGGGGCAAATGAATGAGCGGTCGGCGGGTTGGATATGATTTCTTGGGGGCGATCGGATCGCGTTGGGGTGAGATGGTCTTGGTGTTGACACGGGAGATTGTCGTATAGATGCCAAAACAAACAGTGTATGAGTCAAAGTAAAGTATTTGATTTTGTTATCATCATTCTATTTCATTGTTATCATTACCATATGTAGAGCATAATAAACAGAGCACCCACCGGTGTGGCGGAGAACAGGCTCCATGCTTGATATGCCCTTCGTGTACGTTTATCTAACACCAGAAACCACCGACTAGGTAGACAACAAATTGCTATTACTTCGTACAGACGAATACTCGATAAACCCTCGTGAAAGATGCATCCATGCCCGCTGCAAAGGCCGCACTTTTGTGGGGAGCGCACAAAAGAACGAGCAGCAGACGGGCAGCAAGCAAGCATCTTTGCCGCCCGCGAACGTGCGACGAACCGGGCCTGCAGTCAGGATCAGAAAAAGAACGCACAAACGGACAGAATTCATTGGTGGTCGATACGGCCCTGTCTCTGCTCCTTCTGCTTAGCTGCATATGTGCCGGGCCATGTGTCTCTTTTTATGTACGAAATATCGATGATACCCTGTACGAGGTTACAGGTCAGATATGGCTTTTAGGACTGCTGGCAGATATTTTGTCTTGCTTGTCTGTGTGTACTGTAATCCGTAAAAGTATTGAACAAACGGTATTAAGACATGGCAGATATTTACTTAACACCAAAACTAAGAACTGGGGGCCGTGTTTTTTTTTTTTTTTTTTTTTTTTTTTTTTTTTTTTTTTTTTT